>JAGKTI010013708.1:0-22649 GCA_018397915.1 Birgus latro
CTCTCTCTCTCTCTCTCTCTCTCTCTCTCTCTCTCTCTCTCTCTCTCTCTCTCTCTTCTACACTGAATAAAAAGCTAAATGGTTTCCTGTCTCCTAGGAAACCATTATTTTCGCTGGGTGGTAACCATATAACCAAATGACACCTGGTGGTTTAGTGGGTTAAGGTGCTTCAACCAGATGGATCCTGAATGGGTTCCATCTGAGGGATGGTTGGGGTTTATTGCTCACATAATGCCATTCAGGGGCATGTGAGGCTGGTTACCGTTGCCTTAAATGTCGGGACTGATTGACGATTGTGATGATGGAAGTAGGTCTTAATATAAAACTGATCTCTTCAAACGACGAATCCAATCGCTGATCCACAGCGTTCTATCCAGTATGTAATTCCTCTAAACAACACGAGAACAGTGAATCCAAAATTTCGTTTTTCTCCAGAAGATGAACAGAGGAAGAAAAAAATAAACAATGTGGAAAAAAACAATTTCCATATACAAGACTGCAGGTATTCTCTCTCTCTCTCTCTCTCTCTCTCTCTCTCTCTCTCTCTCTCTCTCTCTCTCTCTCTACAACAATGCGGCTTAACTGCTGTGGATTGGATTTGGGGGAACTATTCTAAAAAAGTGTATTCCAAAGAGAAGCTGTTCTGAGCCCAACGTGCTTATTGTAAGGAAACTACAAATATAAATAACAGTAAGAAAGTCAATAACGATGTGTGACCACCCCGTTATTACATCTAAGGCCAGTATTCACGTTGTTTAAGGAAGCTTCCTAACGCCACTTTCTACGCGATTAAACAACTCAAATATTATCAAACTGAGCATAAATAATACACAAATTGATATTGACCTGCCGTATACAAAAACAAATCGCTAAGGAAGCTGTAGGGACCTTACTTAATAGACGATAATTTGGACTTAAACCAAAAAAATAAGCAAGACCATAGTTTTTTTACGATCTTCAGGAGAAAAGCCGTATTTATTAGACGTGACCAGACAGAATCTCATGTTAATTAGCGTAGTAAACAACGAAAAAAAATGTTAAAATAATGTTCTTCCGTCATCTCAGGCTTCAGAAGTTATTGTTAAAAATTGGCGCCATGTCCACACCTTACCCCTCTGTTATGACAAAACTAATACGACCCAAAGATAATAAAATGTCGATTGAATGCCGATATAACTTCTTTGCCTCTAGGACGACGAATCCAAAAGTTAGTGAGATAATCCCACAGAATGGAGAAAGATAACAATGATAAGTGTAGAAAGAGACTCATAGTGATAAAGAGTCGACTGAATGCTGTATAACTCTTCTGATCCCTATCTCTAGGACGACGAATCCAAGAGTTCCTCCAAAGCCAACGAGTTGAGTCTGAACAACGTGGGCGGGGTGTTTGTGGTTCTCCTGGCGGGTATGGGTCTGGCCTCCGTTGTTGCCGTCTGTGAGTTTGTGTGGAAATCGAGAAAACTGGCAACGCAGGAACACGTGAGTAGACCTTCACTTGTTTCTGGGTTTGTTTACGGTCATGAATGAGGGACTTTCAAAATGTCGTCTGCCACATAGATGGCAAGCCTAACTCGGTCCTAGGCCCGAAGAAATAACGTAACAATGGTATGTAATTTATATATTTGAGCAACCTTATGAGATTTGGCACAATACTCACTGATAATGAAATTAAGAATATCACACACATGAATGAATATTTTTGATCGGCTGTTTTGGCTATGAATTTTCCAAGTAATATTTTTGTAATTTCAGTGGTATTTGCCATTACGGTATCTCATAGTTCGACACTGGAGTAAACATAATTCACGACTGTTTCAAGCCTGGTAGCCAGCGAAGGACTGCTGTAGGACCGAGTTGGAAATGACTTAGCACTCAGAAAGTCCCTCATTCTTGTATGTAGTTTTTGAGACATTGTTATGAAAGGAAATAAAAAAATCAGCTTAATACTACCAGACTAATCACACATTAGTCATTCTCTCTCTCTCTCTCTCTCTCTCTCTCTCTCTCTCTCTCTCTCTCTCTCTCTCAGTAATATCAGTAGTACAACCCAAACCAACACACTCTAAACACCACAAGTCACAACCACACCATCTACGCACCTACTCTACTACACCACAAAGCAAAATTTTATATTCCAACGTCCCTACTGAACATCAAGCAACACACAGGTCCGTATTCTCGTCAGTAAAGGACTCTCCCTAACACATTTCCTTACCAGTTTATTTTTGCATACAGCTCATTAATAATCCTTGTGTGTTAGCTGTGCCTTCCATATTAGTGTTTAAATGATAAGAACAACATACAAGAGAGCAGTAGGGAGTGGTTTGTAATATAAATCTCTAAGGAGAAGGTATTAGGGAGATTCCTTACTCTCCATGACTCTCAGACCAATGACGTCTGTCCTCTTTCATTCATTCCAGGGCTCAGTTTGGACTGAGATGGGCAAGGAGCTCAGACAGGCGCTTTCCTTCGAGGCCTCCACCAAGCCGATGAGGAAAAAGGACACCGGTCAGGAGAAAGGGCCCACGTTCCTACCTATGGAGTCCTACGGATGTCCTTATAACCCACCACAGTATCCCTACACCCCAGCAGCACCAGTTTCGTGACAACTGGCGGTAAGCGATTTGTCTGTCTCTTCTATCACGCATTTCCCTGCTACACCACCAGGAGCAGAAGGGCCAGTATTAACCTACTTACTATGTCCCTTTCAATTTAACTTGGCCCAGATTTTCGTTCTTTTGCAGCTTATTTCAGGCACCTCAGTAGCAGAGTATGACATTACTACGGTTCTGCATCCTTTTCACGGCACTTTTCCGTGACTAGCGTCGTCTTCAAGTGTCAGTCTGTTATTAAAACTCCTAACTGAGGGTAGAGTGGTGGAAATTTTAAACTGACATAAGCTTAGGTTAACCTTTTCCCTGAGGGTCTGGCAGTAAACAGCTTAACTGTCGTGTGGTGATACTGAAAGCAAGACTGGCCAATTGTTCTCTCTGACAAGGAGATGTTTTCACCCGTTTTTTTTTTCTTAGTTTGTTTGTCTGTTAGCAGGATTATTCAAAAACTAAAAAAGAGATTTGGACCAAATTTGATGGGCAGATGACTATGTCCCAGGGAACAATTGATTAACTTTTGGGACCGATCCGGATCGTATTACAGATTCTGGATCCGGAAGTACGTTGCCCTTGTCGGAGAGTTCCGCTCCACTGAGTGCCCCTCCAGTTTGACCCGCAGTTGCTTTATGTAAACAGCAATCCCCCAGCCTCCCCTCAGATGGACACCGTTATGGGCCACAGCCAGTTGGAGTGGTGTGACGTAGAAGGACACGAGAATCCTTTGATTTACGTGATACCTGAGTAGTAAATAGTTTCCTGGATTACAAGAAACCATTTCGCTTACGCTCAGTGTAGGGTCCCTGATGGTAGCACTACATCAAGTGAATGATTGGTGGATGCCCCCAGTCATGAAATACGGTACATATAAACAGATAATTATATTTCCGAGGGCCAGTCGCAAATCTGAAGGTGTGAATGATGTATGGATGGGTTGTGACCTATGTTACTGGCCTCGCTGTTTGTCAGGCCTTCATGTCCTATGCACCTGTGTCGGTTTCTTGACCTAACTTCTACGTGGGAATTATGAGTGTGATGATGATGATGGTGATGATGGTGATGATGATGATGATGATGATGATGATGATGATAATGATGATGATAATGATTATTTTTATTTTTATTTAATCATTACTGTAATTGTTATTATTATTATTATTATTATTATTATTATTTTTAGTATATAGTCCGATGAAAAACTCTTGCCACTCCTTTCCTCATGAGCGTTGAAAATCAGTCTGGTAGAGTCACATCAATCAGTCTACGAAATACGTCCGCTTCTGCCATTACAGTAACAGGACCTGACACAAACATTCTCCCCCACCACAGCAAGGCGAGACACGAAGCCCCCGAAACAAAGTTGGCCCGTAAGATACCCCAGTTGCCTCCTTCCTGGCCATCTCATCCTCGGTGTCCATCCTCCACGGCTACACTGGCCCAGTATAAACTTTTACAGGTTAAGGAACACACCCGGAAAGAGTTGCAGAGGCGTATTCCAGGGGCGTATTGTGATGCGGTTAGGAAGCTCACAAACACCACTTCCTTACCGATTTATTTCTGATCCTTGTTACTGTATTCTTATGTCTGAAAAGATATAAGAAGCAAGAGAGAGAGAGAGAGAGAGAGAGGATGTTAATGAGTAGCTTGGAAAATAAATCGTTAAGGAAGAGGTGCTAGGGAACCTCCTTACCCTAAGAGAACACTGGCTAGGTGACAAGGCAGGGGTTTATTTTGCCACTCACTTTGCATCTTCTTGAACATTACTGATGCAGAGTCTTTTGATGCCAGGAAAATGTGAATAACGTAAAAGAATATCAAGGTGGAATGTGCAGAATGACTCGCTAAGAAAGAAGTATTGTTGTATTTCAGTTTCCTGTGGGTTTACCTTTGCACCCTGATCCTGTATGACATGTAGATAAATATTTTCAACCTGTACTAGACAAGAGAAGAGGGAAAACAATCAGCCGCCAATCACGTGGTCGTTTGGTTTGGTGGTCGTGTCTCCTCTATAAAGCTACCTTTGTGTGATATATTTTGATGTTGTTCAGCAGGTACACAAAGGTTGATACAGCAGAGTATTGATTTATAGAGGTTATATTCAGCTGTGGTTTACTGTATATCATGTGGCAGTATCATACAGCCCCTGTTTCCATGGTGGTTCTTGGATCCTCGCAGGGGTCGACCTTGAAAACTTACTGCCTGATTACTTTGCTATTGGCCTGTTGCAGCGCCCCCACAGCCCCCACGACGCTTACATCAGCCCTCCTGGGACCCCCCCTCTAGATAATCCTCAGAGATTCTCTATTCTGGCCGTTTTAGGAGCCTTTGAGTGCCAGGACGCGCAGGATAAGGATGGGCTTTCTTACATAGGTTGATTAGTTTTAGTTTACTCGTCTGTTTGTGTGTGTGTGTGTGTGTGTGTGTGTGTGTGTGTGTGTGTGTGTGTTTTGGTTAACGTGGGCTTGGGCTAAATATTGCCAGAGTGTCTGGTAGTAAGCAACTTGATTTCTCTAGCTTTTACAGTTTTTTTTTTCTGCATTGCCACTATTAAACTTCGGGGTGGAAGGAAGGAAGGCCTCTTGCACTGAGGGAGTAACCGTGAGTGTCTCTGATCTCTGTCCGTAAATTCAGTCTTAATCTGAGTAAAAATGTCTGGAATAATGAAACAGAATAGACATCACAATACTGAATGGGTTAAGGAGGCTTTCCAGCTTCTCTGTTTTACGTGGCAGTTTCATCTGGCAAAATATCAATGTTAGCTGTGTTCAGAAGCAAAAAAATAAATAGACAACATAATCACAGAAAGCGCAGCACCTACACCCTACGCTTAGACAGGGGACAGAGTATTCGCCTTTGCTCTGTGGCCTTGACCTTCGACCGACTGCTCTTGAAATCAAACTTTGGTACTTCGTTCTTGCCTGACCTTTAACACCTCCTCTACTTTTAATCCGAATCTGTTCAAAACTATTTTTAGCTGACCTGCCCCTGTTCCCTTGACTCACTGACTGATTGATCTCATTGGGCTTTTGACCAACTATTCTAAAAAAGTTATAATAATAATAATAATAAAATAATAATATTTTGAAACACCAAAATGCAGGAAGTTGTCCCATCTGTGTTGAATTAAGGCGCTGTTTTGTGTTCATTCTTGCGGCTTACAGATGATTTTATACCTATTTGGCAGACTTCTCGTAGTGAAAGGTTGAGGAGAGTTTTATTAAACCTCCCTCGCCATTCGAAACTCTCTGATAATCCGAGTAAGATCGTCAGTTAACAGCAAGAACAGAATACAAGAATGTTCCCGTAATCTAGGGTGTCGGGGTCGTGCCTCACGCACCACGACAATCACTTCCCTTTTGTGGACAGCTTCGTGTGACACCATTATACTTCATCTTAAAACCGTGTTGGTGAGTTCTATGCAAACCACACACACACACACACACACATTAACTATCCATCTGTCTAGCCAGACGCCTCAAACCAGTTAGGGGTGAGCACAAACAAATCGCTTCCATGTCGAGCTGTCCCTTGCCACACTCATTTTTTCGTTCTCCGCCTCTGTACATACACTCCACAATTCATTCTCTGAGGGCAGTAGTTCTTGTCTATGCCACACATCTTCACATGTCACCACTTTGACGCCAATAGCCACCGTCTTTATTGTATACGTCAGCGTTGTCTCATTTAGGACTTATGTAACCCTGTTAGTGTGGAGGTATTATATGCGTCGCTGGTAGCTTGAAAGATCAGTGAGATGTGTGTGTGTGTGTGTGTGTGTGTGGTGTGTGTGTGTGTGTGTGTGTGTGTGTGTGTGTGTGTGTGTGTGTGTGTGTGTGTGTGTGTGTGTTTAGAAGCCTACAAAATTTAATTAAACCGTAACCTCCACAGCCTGGGATCATATTTAAATTCTTTCAGACATCAGGCCGCTTCTCTCGCCACTTGGCCACCACCGTCCTTACATACACCCTCGGCCTCTCACACATAACCTTTTTGACCATACCATCCTCTTGTTTATACTGCCCTCGCCATTACCGGTAAGGAAGGGACGCGGGCGGAGAATGATGTGTCTGGACAGAGATGTATTTTCTTCGATACGGGAGAATTCATAACACTTTGAGATGACCGATATATTTTCGCTATATTATTTAAATCTCAACACCGACATAACCTACAGACTAGAGGATATTATCAGTCTTAGACTCGTATTCTCAAGGTTAAGTAGGCTCCCAAACACCTCTTCTTTAGCGATTGATTTTTGGATATGGCTGGCTAATATCATTTTGTATGTTATTTATGTAGACTATAGCTACATTACAAGGATTTATATAACACAGAAGAGGACAGTCATGTATTAATAAACAAAATAAATCGCTTGGGAAGAAGTGCTAGGGAACTTAACCCAACGAAGTAAAGACCTTTAGCGTATTATACCTGACAGCTAAGCACAGTTTCCCCATTACTTGTGATAAATGCATGACTGTTCTCGACCATTAAGAGGGTTAAGGGATAAGAGGCAGACTATGGACGGTATTCTGGTGCGGTTACAAGTTCCCTAACACCTCTTTCTTACCGGTTTATTTCTGATTCTGCACCTTTACTATCTTCTTGTGTCTCATTCATCCAACCTATGTCAGTAGTAAAAAGATGTAGGAAACAAAAAAAGAAGATATTAATGGGCACCTTGAAGAATAAATCGCTAAGGAAGAAGTGCTAGGGAACCTCCTAAACTGACGAGAATCCGTCTATCTATTGCCAGACGCCTTAATCACGTAAGGGGTGGCCGCGAACAAATCGCCTCCATGTCGCCCTGTGCCCCGCCATTTCACTGACGAGAAAACAAACCTAAATCACGGCGGAAAATGTGTAGTCTGCCAGGCCAAAATAACTGCCATACACCACGTAGTTTTATGCGGCTTTTACGTTATATTGTTGTTATGCAAGAGGGAGACAGACAGCAGTGTTGGCCATATGCTTAAAACTTCAGTTGCAAAGAAGAAGGCAATGTTGCAAGCTTTGATGATGATTTTAGGAGCATTTATGAGCCCGTATTTAGTCGGTAAAGGAAACTCCCAAACACCTTTTCCTAAGCGATTTATTTTCCTTATTGCACTTTACTGTCCTCTTCTGTGTTACGTAAATCCTTCTAATATCAACTCACTCTACATAAATAAAGTACAGATGGATATTAACCAGCCATGTCCGGAAATTAATCGCTGAGGAAGACGTGTTAGGGAGCTTCCATGATAGACAAGAATACGGATCTTAAACACATGATTGGCACAAGACTGCAGTGACACATGCCTACTCGGTTGGTGGATGGCTGAGACTTGTTATTGTATTATCATGCTGTGCTGTGTATCGCGTTTAATAATCCAGTGCTCCCCAAGCCATCCTCTGCGAGTCGAAAAGTGGCGCTGACGAGGAGCCTACGCGTGGTGGCGCTGCGTATCTTGGATGGAGTGAAGCAGCTGCGGCGTCCACCCGGGAGTCCAACTTCCTCATATTTCCCAGCACCTTGCCGTGGGACGTACACTGGTCCGACTCTGACGAGGCACTGCCTGTCCCACGGAAGCACCGTTTCATTATGGTGTATGTACAGTACCGGTACCAGTAAGGCGGCCAAACAGAAGCAGCTACTTACTTGTGGTCGACGGGTCCGCTTAGCCAACCAGACTAAGGTTAAGCAAAAAAAAAAAAAAAAACATGCAAGATTGTGCATATTGTTTTCTTTCTGAATTTGGATGAATTGCCACATATGGGTGTTTATATGTAAAGCTGCAGTATGCTTTTTTTTTTTTTATAAAGCTGCAGTACGCTTGATGCCTAGACCTTGAGAATAAGGTAAGGATAGTAGCAGCGTTGTATATAACACACTAAATATATGTCATTCGCACAATTATTGGTACTGATATAGGCAGATGGCTAGACGGGCATCAAACTGCAGCAATAGACTACGAGAATGAGGTAATGACGGCACAGAACCATTGAGTTATAGGACTGATTAAAAAAATGGAAATTCATTTGGTTCAGTAGTGGAAAATGGATTATATAGCCAGAAAAAAAAAACACACAGGCCCGTGACATTAGTACTGCGTGTTTCTTGCTTTGGCTAGTATTTAGAGGGACAGGTATTTAGCACAGTACGGTACAATGAACAACAGGTAAAAACAATGAATATAATGCACTGACTTACAAAAAAAAATACAGGTTAATTTTCTCTCAGATCCTATTTAACTCAAGAGGAAATCTGGGTTTGGGATTATGACACTCGCTCAGATCTCTAGCAAGATTTTCTGATTATTGCAGTTTCACATTAGCTTGCAGTCCCAGGAGCTTTTTTTCCCTACAATAAACACTGAAGAAAATTCGAATGTCTCAGTGGGGGGCTTCTATATGATGCTAAAATATCCATACTTTTTACGATCACAACATCTCTTTGCTAAAAACGTACAGCCTGTCAGAACCAGACGCTATATAAAGCTTGTCTTGGTAATAATCATCTCTTTCTGCCAACTTTCTGAAACAAGGATAATAAACTTCATCTGACTGCACCAAATATTACAATGATATTTTTACAGCTTTGATGAGTACATATTATAGCTGTTAAATGAGTGGAAATAATTAGATGTGGTTAATAAATACACATCCAGCAGCTTACGGCAGTCAACACAGCACCCCTCTGGCTCACACAGCTGAGAGAATGACGTGATAAGGGATGCATTTGTTATTCAGATTATTACACTAAGTTCTCCTTTGATTTTGTAATGAATGAAGTCACAGAATCTGCCATTATCCCATCGCATAATATTCTCACTTGACTCAAAAAGACTAGGCATGAAAAGAAAATTGAGGATAACTTCAGAAAAACAAAGTCTGGCAAGAAGGAAACATTTCGGCCGGGGATCTCATTTCCGTTCTGTGTACCATTCTTGCGCTTTTTCTTCTCTAGGAAAGTGTAATTTAGATTTGTAGTCTTAGTATCTTGTTAGGTTAGTTTGTTAGTAAAAAGAAAGTGAAAATGGAAGAATAATCATCCAGGGAAAATCAAAATTTATGCGTAGAGCCAAAATGGTATGCAGAACGGAAATCGGGGACCTCTCAGGTGACAAATGCATCCCTTATCACGTCATTCTCCCAGCCGTGTGAGCCAGGGGGGGGTGCTGTGTTGACTGCCGTAAGCTGCTGGATGTGTATTTATTAACCACATCTAATCATCTCCACTCATTTAACAGCTATAATATGTACTCATCAAAGCTGTAAAAATATCATTGTAATATTTGGTGCAGTCAGATGAAGTTCATTATCCTTGTTTCAGAAACTGAATAAAGTTTAAGGTATATTCCCATCAGCATCATGGTGTCTGGGAGAAAATAAAACCTAAGCATTTTTTTTTTTTTTTTTTTTTTTTTTTGGGGGGGGGAAGGGGGCTAACCAGAGTGTGTAAATTTATATCATGCCCAACCAGTAGCACAGAAAAAGAACTTACCTGTATTTTTCTTCTATGCACCAATTCTCTGTGCTAAATGGGCTATGACCTCGCTAGAGTTGGGGAAGTTCTGTGTATCAGGTGCTTCAGATTTACTACTGACATCTTGACCCACTCCCTCCTCTTCCCAATTCATGTTTTAACCACGACACTCCCTGAAGCTTGTTTTATTTATGTTGTAACTTTTAGATTATATTTACCTTTGGAGAAACTGTCTACCCTGCTGCTACAATGGACGCTTCTAACTTGAACAAATCACCTCACAGTATAAATAAAGAAGAAAAGGGGTGTGTTATATGGCCACACGTCAGGGATGGAGCAGTGTTTCATATCGTAAAGGCAATGAGTAATATTTCTGTATTCCCCTTTGTAGCTATTGATATAACCTAGACTCATATAAAGTCAACAAGTACTATGTTTTTCCATAATAAATATATCTCACTGTGACGTTTGTGTTTTAGTAGCCTCTGTTTTATGATAAATGTTTAATTCTAATGCTTAGTGATTTGTTTACTGTTGGGAGATAACTTTTACCCCTAGTCGGCAAAAGTATCCTAAAGTATAATAATAATAATAATAATAAAGTAAATAAAAAGATAACCTGCCACATTCTAGTAAGTACACGAGGTAAGATCTGCGTGCGTGTGTGTGTGTGTGTGTGTGTGTTTTATGTGCATTACTCTGGGCATGGTCTTAATAGCCAGTTCTCTGAGGCCAAGCAGTTCTCCAGTTTTCCATACTCCTTCAAGTGTCACAACTTCTGCGCTAACACCCACCGTCCATACTGAACACATGCCACGGCTGTCTCGTGCAGGACTGTCTGTACTGGTATTACTGGGGTTGTTTTTACGACCTATCAGTAGGTACGATTGCAAATCAGTAAATTCAGCTTTAACGAAATTCAAATCATATAAACTTCTAGCCGGGATTCGAACCCGTATCCACTTGAAAAGACCACCTCTCTACCGAATCGGCCACCGCCTCCCTTGACAAATGTATGACCTTTTTTTTTCTCTCGATTTATTAACAGTGATATGCTTCCAAGTAAAAATTCCTTTCGACAGAAGTTATAGAATGTTATATCTAAGTTGGGGGCAATATTTTCTATACATGGGCACCTCCATATACGTGTACATTTTTATTTTCCCGTACGGACACTTTTGAGGCAATTATGGTACTGTAGACAATTTCTCACTCAACCTGCAGACCATCAAATGCCACTCAAAGTTCTCTTGAAATGAAGGGGTTAGTGAAGGCTACATCATTTATCCCCTCCAGTTCCAAATTTCTCCCTTGATCTATATAAAACACTCTAGAAATACCATAAATTAAAAAAAAAAAAATCTGAATATAACAGGGAAAAAAAAAATGGCAGTGAGGGAGTAAATATAGACAGTTCAAATATCCAGTGCTGAGTTCGCCATCCAGACGCTACTGTATTTAAGAAAGTTTTATCTCATATCTTGGGGATGATACACGCTTTATCTAACCCATGAAGTTCAACATATCGTCTGGAGTCAGCAGGAATATATTACAGAAAGAGGTGATCACAGTATGGGTATCCGTTCTGGGTGTTCAAACCCTCCCCCGCCAGGTTCACCATCCTGCTTCGAATCCTCTGAACCAGTGATGCGTCCAGATCCGTATGTGTTTACCTTCAGATGATTTTTTGCGACAATGGATAACACTCACGTTTAGGTGAGTTAATGAAGTCTTTGTGTACCCCTCCAGATGAAATATCTCTTAATATGTACAAAATCCTCTGAAGAGAGCAATGAATAAATAAATATATAAATAATAAGCCAGAGAATGAAGTAATCGCTAACCAGAAAGTAATACCGGCTGTTCAAACCATTCATCACCAGGTTCAACATCCAGTTTCGAAGCCTCTGAACTCTTGAAGCGTCCTGATGGTAGATTTCCCTTCTGCCATTTCTTAACTACACTTGCAGGGAGCAGACTGTAGCACCAGTCGAACAGGACGGAGCTCCCGAGGTGGATGGCAAGCTGGTGACAGGGAGAGCTGGAGCTCCCGTCTCACCAGCCCTTAGGACCTGTTCGTGATCATCTCCCTTTGCTGAACATTTTCAGTGTTTTCATTAACACAGAGAGTAGGCCAGCATACTTTCATAATACCTCTGCCTTCGACTGTGTACACCACACTACTTGCACATAAGATATCACGCCTGTTATTTCCATCCCACCGATAGCAATGGCTGCTGCATTATTATCAGCAAATTCGGTGGTATCTCGGATTGCCACCACCGGCAGGGTAGGGCTGGCGGCACAGGGTCATCCTGGTTGAAATCAAGTGACTGTGCAGACAGCGATTGTTGTAAACACTGTTCATGCTCGTCAGCTGAGAGGCACAGATTTGGACTTATATTTCACTATTATTCGTGGTCTTAGTACCAATCTGTTCCTCTGAACTGTCTGCTTGCATCCCTCCACCGCTACGACGGGCACGTAGTAAAAGTCTAGCAACAAACTCTCATCCCTTTTCTGTCCAACTCTCTAATGCAAGAGTTAACCGTTACTCCCAGTCTTTCATTTATGCAACTGGTCAACTCTGGAACTGTTTTCCTCTGTCTGTATTCCCTACTTCCTATGATCTCCAGTCTTTCAAACGCTGTGTGTCCAAGCATCTCGAAATGAATGGATCCTAAATTTGTCTATTGTTTTTTTTGTTTTTCCTTTGAAGGAACAGTATGCGGGCCCATGGCCTTTGGTTTCTTCTTCCTTGCATTAAAAAAAAAAAAAAATCTGAATTCCACCCGCTTTATTCCTCCAATCTATATCCCATGTTCCTCACAGAAACCCAAATCTCTCCCTCTACTGACATATCCCCATTTTGCTTTCCTGGTTACCATCTCCTCACAAACTTCCGTAACAAGGGTGGTGTAATAACCGAATGAAACTTAATCAAATTAATCACTGGTCTGACCGAGATTCACTCTCAGGCCCTCGCGCTCCACACGCGCTCACATTACCACTGACCCAAACAGAGGATCTCCCCTTTGGCTACGGGCGACGCGGGCATTTATAGACCTCACAATACTCCTCTTTTTCTCCTCTTGGTGATAACTGGGCGAGTTTTGAACACACGGTAGCATAGCATCGGGGGCCACCATTAGGGACGCTGCAGACCACACCAAACAGCTAATCCCCGGGATCTAAGGACAAGGATGCTGCCAGCTAACCAAGGAACATCAAACTACCAACCAAGCCTACCCTCACATCCCACACCGCTGCCAACCAGAGTGCTAACCGAAATGAAACTTAACAAATTAATCACTGGTCTAGCCGAGATTCGATCTCAGTCCCTCGTGCTCCAAACCTGCACACGTTACGACTGAGCCAGAGGATCCCAGAATGCCTCTGGGCAATGCAGGCATTTAAAGATCCCATTACAGTGGCACCTGTTGTTATATCAAATCGAATTTGCATTTTGACACTATTTTGAACTTCACTTCAGCTAATTTTGATTATTCATTATATAAACTAAATTATCTAAATATTACCATATATATCTCTATTGTTTATCACTCCCCCAGTGCTTCTTCAGAACTCAGCGTATGTGGCTGTATATTCACACAGTTGACTAACCTTAACCTCACCCCTACAACGGAAATTAGTTTTGCGCGATTTTAACGTCCATAATGTAGAATGGTTATTGCATTCTGCCAGGATTTTTTTTTTTTTTTTTACGTTTCCGACTAAGGACAAAGGCTTCAGGGCCTATTCCCAAGTCCTATTAGTCCTCCTTGGGGCCCAGTAGTCCTCCTACATCTCCACATGTCACCACGTCGACGCTAACACCCACCATCTATAATGAATACATGCTAGGGCTGTCTCATACAGGACTGGTGTACTGGTATTAGCGGGGGTACTTTTTTAACATGTCGGCTGGTGATCTGGTAGACCAGAAAAATCTGCCTTTTTTAAAGAAATTCAAATCTTTAAACTGTTCCCTGCCCCAGCCGGGAATCGAACCTGGGTCCATTAGGACTGCAGGCCGTCTCTCTATCGATTCTGCCACCGCGAACTGTTTGCAGAATCATTTAATCTCAAGCAGCTGGTAAAACAACCAACCAAAATACCTGGATAATCCTGACCAGAACGCCTATCTCTTGGACCTATTCCTGACAAATAATCCAGATCACTACAGGATAGATATACTGTCACCACTTGGATCCTCCGACCACACTTCTTCAAAGCCTCATTAGTCAATTGCCCCAAACCTGCCCGTTCTGAACTGGTCGGGGTGACCAGGTGGCACTTTGATAGGGCAGACTGGAATGAATTTAGAAATTATCTTGCTGATGTTCCACTGCAGTCTTTAATCTCCAACGACATCAGTTCTGTCCAGTCCCACATTAATGAATTAATACAAGCTAATATGGAATTGTTTATACCCAGTCAACAGTTCACTAAAAGATCGGACTGCCGAAAATTATTTGACAGCAATTGTGCCACAGCAACGACCCAGAAGTCTGTGGCACATAACTTTTACTTAAAATCAAAGTCATCTGAATCGCTCAGACAATTTAAAATTGCTAGAAACAATGCAAAAGCAGTAATAAATCTAGCTAAATCAAACTTTCTTCACAACCAACCATCCAAACAATTAAATAATTCTAATGACAATAGAATATTCCGGTCAACAAGTCATCACCCATTTCGCCACTAAAATCTTCTGATGGGAACACTATAAATGACCCGCGTGGTAAAGCAGACATCCTTGCAAGTACATTTGCCAAAAATTCTACCTTAGAGGATGTCAGCCAGAACGTCCTTTTACTGGAACTTGGCTTTCCCAAAACTGCCCTACTGAAGATGCAAACTAGGTACGTATAATCTATCCTAGACAATCTACCAACCAACAAAGCTCCAGGTCTAGAACGAATTCTTCCAATTGTTTTGAAAAATTGTTCCCGAGAATTTGCTCTTGTTCTAGCTAAATTATTCAAACTATGCATATGTACTTTTTTCATACCCTAATTCTTGAAAAGAAGCCAATAACCACCAGTTACGAAGAAAGGAAGCTCCTCTGACGCGTCTGATTAGAGACCATTCGCTATCACATCTTGGTAAAGTATTTGATAGTAATTAATAAGCACATAGATAAACATCTTGAATCCAACAACTTAACCCATTTATGCCTATTGTCCTACGCATAGTCCGCCCAAACAAATATTTATAGAAAATTATCCTACGATAGAAAACATTTCCTGGCTGATTTCCACACATCTTCTGGACCATTCTTTCAATCCTCAGTGTTGTTGACGACATTAGAGGTGAAGGGTGTGCTGTGCTGACGTCCAAAGTTGCCAGTTTTGTATTTTTTCCCTAGACAGCATCTCATCCACAAGTAGGCAAGTTTTTTTTCGATACTTACGAATGATAAAACTTCACATCTTTTACCTTGTCTCAAACAAAGTTTATTTTTTATTCAAGTTTAAAAGCAATATTTTCTATAGATTCTGGATAATGTTTATGTAAACATTGGTGTCCTACATCTAGGCAAAAGTGACAAGAGAACATTGCCGTTTTTTTTTTTTTTATTATGTTTTATGCAAGTATAGTTTTTATCTAAAGACAGTTTTCTGGGTTTCTGTATTGAACTGTATTTTTAGCCATTGTGTTTTCACACTTTCCTGGAGACAAAATGCAGTAATTTATCATATGTCTTCTTGGCATTTCAGTGAGTTCAAAGCAAGTCACTTCTATAGCATGTCTACCAAGTATGTGTTCAAATGCAATGGGCAAAGAGCCAATTTCCCAGGCTTCACGGTATTCTTGAAAAGACAAAACGCGAACCCAAATACAATGACTACATATGATAAGGGTTTACAATGAGCACGTGGGTGGGGTTGACAGAATGGACCAAACATCTCAAAATACTGAACTGCCATAAGGCAGAAGTGGTACCCAAACATTGTGACATACTGTATTGATGTGGCAACCAATAATGCTTGGCAATTGCACAAAATCTGTGAGGTTGATAATGGAATGGATCTCCTTTCTTTCCAACACAGTATTGCACGTGTCTACCTGGAACTCAGTGCAAATCCTCCATTCCATTGCCAACGAGGGAGACAAAGGGTAGAACAGATGAAGCCCGAAATGATGACCACGCATGCTGGGTTATACCACAAAGCACTCAAACTCAATGTGCTCACTGCCACACGAAAACAAGGTGTGAATAGTGTGTTGAGAGTCTCCATATGAGGTATTTTTAAAGACTGTCACTCAGTAGCTGAACTGGTCGTCAGATATGGTAAAATGAAGAGAAATACATTGGATTATGTTCAAGGTATTTTGTTTAATTCATTGCAGTGTCATACTCTATATTTACACAAATCTCAAATGATGAAAGTCTATGGCCTTAGAGACCATTTTCAGTGAAGAGTTGCCTAGCAACCTATATATATATAGGACGCTGTGTATTTTGGATGCAAAATCAAATTACATAATAAAGCTTTGTATATGGGTTTTGTGTGTGTCATTTACACAAAATTTATGAAACAGTTAAAAATTGCATCAAAATTCTAACTTTAGGGTTAAATGGTATTAGTGATAGACAGTATGGCTTTCGCCACGAAAGATCCACTATTATACTCAATCTCCTGACTCATACCATCCATCAGTCAATCGAGCAACATGAAAAAACTCATGCAGTAGCCCTTGATATCTCTAAAGCGTCTGACAGAGTGTGGCACCGTTCCCTGCTCTCCAAACTCCCTTGCTATGACATATCATTTTTTGTTTCTCTGATCTCCTCATATCTCAGCGACAGAAAGATATGAGTAAAAGTAGATGATGTATACTCCGATTTCCACTCGATTAATGCGGCGTGCCACAAGGATCAGTTCTGGCTCCAACCCTACTCCTGCTTCATATTTATGATCTCTTTCTTATCTGTCACCCATAATTACATTCATTCGTATGCGGAATACTCAACACTGCACAGCTCATTCACACTTAAACATCCATTCACAAAGTTTAATGTCTCTAACTCACAACTCAGTACAGCAATCTCTATAAATCAAGACTTATATAAGATCACTGAATGGGGACAAAATAACAGTGTATCATTTAATGCTAGGAAAACCAGATATACATGCAGTTTACTAATAGACAGATGTATGCCTGATTCCTGTATTACCTTCAGTGCTACGAATAATTCTATCTCCAAAAGTATTGAAATTCTCGGTGTTTCACCTAACAATGCCCTCAACTGGACCTCTCACGTTACATCACTTGTTAAACTGCTTCAAAGAAACATGGATTACTGTACAGAGTCTGTAACTTCTTCAGTCACGAGCAGCTACCACTACAAAAGTGATGTGCGCTCTCAGTTGGAATATTGCTCACCCTTGTGGAATGGATGTGCAGAGGTCGTACTCAAACAACTGGACAAAATTCATAACAAAGTTATTAGAATTGTTAATAACCCTACTATTACAAATGAACTACCTCCCCCATAAGTAAGAAGGAATGTTGCCTCCCTATCATTATTTTAGAGATACTCTTATGGCAAATGCTCAGACGAAGTTGCGTCCATTGTGCCACCTCTCTACACCTTCCCCAGTGCTACGCGGGCATCTGGTAGCGCTAATGACTGGACTGTAACACTGTCATATTGCAGAACTTCCGCCTATCAGAATTCTTTTTTTCACCAAACTGTATCTCTCGCTTCCACAGAGTGATTTCCCTCCAAACTTCAACCTACAGCTGTTCAAGTCCAACTGTTACAGATGTTTTATGAATGGAGGACACCTGTAATCTGGTGCACGGATTTTTCGTATTATTCTTTTGTTTTTCCTTCCTCTGTTCTGTTATTATAAAAAGAGAAAAACTGTAAGAGTGATCTTTCCCAGGATGATCATTCTCCGTTTTTGTTTTTTACTCAACTTAGCCTATCCTTACCTAACAGACTAAGTGGCTAACAAACTCATTCTAACCTGAAACTAAGAACACATAACTAAGCTAGCCTAACAGATTAACCTTACCAACAAACTCTTGTGTCCGACTCTGGGCAAAGGCTTCAGGGCCTATCCCAGGGCCCGGTAGTCCTCCTACACACCTCCACATGTCACCACTTCGGCGCTAACACCCACCGTCCATATTGAATACATGCTATGGCTGTCTCATACAGGAGTGGTGTATTGGTATTAGCGGGGGTGTTGTTACGACATGTCGGCGGGTCTTCTGGTAGATCAGTAAAGTCTGCTTTTATGAAATTCAAATCCTTAAACAGTTCCCTGCCCCAATCGGGATTCGATCCTGGGTCCACTGGGACTGAAGGCCGCCTCTCTACCGATTCAGCCACCGCCTCCCCCTCTAACCTAACCTAACTAACAAACTAGTACATTAATTTAGTTAAATACCTCCCTATAAACTGCTATGCTCTTTTTATTAGTACAGTACAGTCATAATTTTCTAATCATGTACTTATGGTATAAATATTGTTTAATTATTTGGATTGTCTTCTGTTAATCTTCACTTCTATAACATGTCGGGCGATACCTTATTTACCCGTGGAGGGAGGGAGACAAACGTAAGCGGGCGGGTGTTTACTGCTTAGTTGTCACCATTCAGACGTCCCCTGAACACAATTAATCGGCGCTGACTGTTTCCTCTGGCCAAATTTGCAGGCTCAGGAAGGGAATGCTGAGAAGGCTTGTTTCATGTGCACGTAGCTGAGAATTTCATAACTCAGCGCAGCGTTATGGCGGTTGAACAGAAACTTACTTCCTTCTCTCGGAATAAAATAAAAGGAGGCAGAGCTATACTGGACTGTGAGTGTCAAACAGCTCTCCTCCAATTAAGTATCCAGTCATTGTACGGGGTCTTTAAGAAATATCCCAATTCCTGATGGCGTATTTTATTTTATTATTAGGTGTGATAATATTTTTTTATGTAAGGATATAATGTATTTATGGTTGGTAGTGTTTATTTAGGGATTGTGGATTGATTTCTGCGCTGGCTTTTACAGCAAGAGCCCTTTTTTTTTTTTCAGAAGGGAGTCTGAGCTTGCTTCCTTTTGTATGTTTTGCTAATTATTCAGGCTCCTATGATTCACTCTTGGTTGCTCAAAACCTTTGATGTAAGCTGGAAAAAAAGTAATAACGATTGTCAGGGGAAAATGAGACTTTGCTCTGGCGAGGTCGCCAGATGTCAGGGGAAATTTAAGTATTCCCAAGAAATAATGAAATATTGTATAATTGGTATACAATGTATAGCTAAGTGTGCTATGTCAATTCTCTAGGGTCGAGAATTACAAACTTCCTCAACGGCACGCAGGAGAGAACTAGACAGAGTACTCTATTGAGCTGCAATATTGTACCGTTGGCCTACGAGAAAGTTTCTTCTCCCCCCCCAACAATCAAAAAAAAATTATAATAATAATAATAACAACAGGCTCTTGGCTGAGCCAACTCCCAGCTAGCACAACGGATTTAAAAAGTGATGTCAAAACTGGCCTAAGTACCGGCCGAGATTTAATTCAAAAGTTGTGCTAACGCAGAGTAGCAAACTGTATTAAATAACAGAGTGGAGTAATTAAACACAGTTGACAACTTTAACAAAGCTCAAGAAAAGAACTGTGAATTTATTAATTACAAAGAAATGAATTTACGTTACATGAAATTCAAATCAAATAAAGGAATCCACTCACTCGCTCAAACACTCAGATAACGGCTAAATATTTCAAAAAGCTTAGCCTAGGAAAAAACCAGAAAAATACTGATCGGTATGGATGAAACAGAGCTGCTGTGACGATCACCAAAGTGGGTGGGGCTGCAGGAGACACGCCAATACAAGCTGAAATCTGAAAAACGCTAGAAAAGCACAGAGCCTTTGAGAGGCGTCCCGCGTCGCGCCGCGTCTACAAGCAAACTGAGCTCTGATTTGAATCGGGGCGCGACGAGCGTGGGAGGTGCGCGCGCCGCACCGGCGTGTAACGGCTACGCGCGAACAGACAATTGAAATTTACGGGACGATGTCACGACTCACTCAACACAACGTTACAATGTAGAAAATTCGTGACAACGATGTCCCAACCAGAAAAAGATTAACCGTGACCGTAATTACAGTCATGCTCCTATGACTCATTCTCAGATGAATACAATCCTTCGATGTTAGCTGCAAAAGAGTACCAGAGGTGTCCTGTGCACAAGAGTATTAATGGCGACCGTATGCACAATCACGAGCCCTTGTTTATTTTACATCTCCCTGCCCCTGGGGAGAGAAACGTGCAGGACGAAGTTGGAACAGCTAATACACACATACATACATGCATACATACACACCGATGAACTGTCACTATCCACTAGCCTGTATGATACCTTACTTCGTTAGCTGGATGAAACAGAGGATGGAACTGTCAGCCGCTTTATTTTTCTTTTTTCTTTTATTTTTCCACAATTTCTTCCCAACATGGGTACCTCCGTCTACTTTCTGCCTGTAGTCACACTTTCTGATGCAAACTGTTCCTAGTGGTGACTGTGGTACACTTTATACCTGTAGTCAAATTAGGGACAAATTGGGCTTGATGCTAGCTGTGGTGCAGTTTCACTCATGGTCACACTTTTTGAGGCAGCCTGTTCTTAGTAGTAGTTGTGGTACAGCGTTTACCCAGTCACAGTTGATAGTGATAATTATGCATTTATTTTCAACCACATTGACGCTTTAATATTTTTTGTACATCTCGCTTTTCAGTCTGTCAAAAAAGCCCCCAAACCAACAAGTCCGGAGGGCCAAACGCCCCAGGGTGGGGGAGGACGGTACAGGAAAGCAGATGAGTGAGCTGGGGACGAAATGTTCTGGTCAGGGCACTTACATAGCATGCCTTTGCATCTAACATGAATGGAACAATACATGGTCGCAGTCAGTGGCTTTTGACCAAATGTTGCATGTTCGGGGCAGTCTAGGGCCTCATCTTATGCCTTGTTACACTTCTTTTCACACGCTGTTTGCTAAAAGGAATACGTTTGGCATTATAAGGACCTTGTCTGTGATCTTGCCCACTCATTGATTGTTCTCAAAACCTAACACCTTCGCTTTTGCATTATGGTCCACCCATCCATTGAGTTTTGTCTGCACTGCATAAGAACTTTATAAACTGATGTGCCTAGATTAAACTTTGATCCAGCCCTGTGACCTTGACCTTTGACCAGTTATCAAAAATAATATGGCAGTTCGATCTCTATCCTTTCACCCTTTGACCAAATTTGGATAAAATCTGATAAAAAGGAGTAATTTTGTTCACACACACACACACCCACGTCTAACAAAACATAACACTCGCTCTAGCTATGCAAGCGCTGGTGTAAATTAACCCTCCTCAGGTACACCTGGGTCTGACAAACCAGGGCAATTTTTTCGATGGTATAGTTCAATAACTTATCGATGCCTGGGATCCCTGTCTTTCTCAGTAGCTTCCTAACTTTTTTCTGCCCATGCAGGGTGTAGAGGGGTCACTCTGGTGCCTCTCTACGTTTCTGCAATATACCACTCAGAATTGCATGTCGGGTCCGTGAGACTCAGGTGTATTGAGGAGGGGGAGAATTTTTCACTATGAGTTTGCAAGTTGATTTTATGTTGTGTGGGATCCATTATGCCCAGAATGAAGGTCCTCCATCCCTCAGGTTGTGACACTAATGCTAGGCTCATAGTGTTCTTTGTTTTCTTGCATGGTGACTGAAAAAAAAAAGTTTGGCATTTTTTCATAATTTTTTAAAAAATATGTGGAGTTCGATGAATTAAAACTTATTCACATAGTTTCGTAACTGATAAGACCTAATGCATTGTAGGATATTATGGAATTCATTATATAAAACATGTGTGACACTACAGCATTTTTTTTAAACTGGGCCTGACAGACCCATGTGACTAAGTTGTAAGCGAAACTGTTGGTCTACCTGAGGAGGGTTGGAAAACAAAAATCCATGTATACATCAGCCAGTTGGTGATGGACGACAGTATAATGATGTTAAACTCTCATCCATCACGAATTTGTGTGTTCAGAGAGAGAAGTCAATTGGCAATAAATGATGGGGTAAGAAAACGGTAAGGAAAAAGGACTCCGTTAAAGACATGAGTGCTACGGTCGTATGCTTTAATCTTAAATCGCAAAATGGAGTGCAAACCCCTAATTTCAGACGGTCATATATATAACACCTGTGGTTATTACGTTTGCTGAGTCTGCATCCCATACAACACAGTGCAGTCAGCAGCGTTTGAAGACCAAATACCTCCCATCATTGCCAGCTGTTTCAATAATTCATCATTAGAATTTTAAGGTCTGCATCCCGCTTCCCCATGACAGAGTTACGCATTAGAGGAAAAACCTGCATGAGAGTTATCTTTCCCCAGAACTTATTTTCTTTCGTATCTTGTCACTGTAATAACGTACTCTGAACTTGATAGTAAATTGCTTGATATCTGCGTACGTGAATACATACGTTTATATAAGCAATCATATACATAGCTTAGGCATAGTTTTTTTTTTTTAATAAGTTGGCAGATCTCTCCGTCTAGCCACCAGT
>JAGKTI010013709.1:0-14100 GCA_018397915.1 Birgus latro
GACTTATCTATGTACTTAATCTGTCTACCACATCATCAATCCATCTCCTTATCTTTATCAACCTATCCATCCATATACTTTAAAAATCTGTCTACCACTTATCAATCTATCTGCATCTTATCTGAGAGGAATACTAACAGTCAGAGAGACATAAATCCTACCTGCAGTAACTCTTATAACTGCAACAGGTATACATGCAGAATTTGCCTTCTATTCTCTTGTTACTCTAACCTGGCAAAATCATCACATCATTATCACAAATGCTGAGTTGGAACAATGGCTTAGCACTGGAACATGATGAAGTGCAATGGAAAGGAGGCAGAACAATAGTACTGTGTTACTCTATCAATGAGCAGCATGAATTAGATGCAAAATGGACAAACCAGGGCGACGGTAAGGTGAAAGAATTGTAACACCAAGGACCTGCATTTACACGTTAGTCACAAAGAGCAATGGAACGGGTGCAGAGTTATGGTACTGTATTATTCTATTACCGAGCTACCAAAGACAGAGAGAGAGAGAGAGAGAAAGTCCTCATTACTAGCCTAACTTTTAGGAACATTTAAAAACCCCTAAGCTCCTATGACTCATTCTCAGCTTAATAATATCATCTGATGTTAGCTGGAACAAAGACAGTTGCTCTTCCACTTACGAAGTCGAGAACTTTTGTTTACATGTGTACTTACCAATTATGATTTTATAGGCCAAGTGGGTAGATTCCTAAGCACTGCACCAAATCGTCTTAACAATACCTATCAAATTTTTATTTGGCCAAGTGGTTGGCACTGCTGGTAGAAGCTGCCGGCCTGATAGTACCTGAGTTTGAATCTGGTGCCATCAGCTGGCAGGTGTCGGCTTAAGTGTCCTTCCACCCGTTTTGGGTTGGTAAGCAAAATAAATGAGAATAAGAGTAAAGTGATGAAGTGTACAAGGTTGGTAGATGGTAGGAGGATGAATATAGTTTTGAATGGTGAGTTGCTTGAGGAGGTAGAGTGTTTTAAGTATTTAGGATCACATGTTGCTGTGGATGGAAGAATAGATGCAGAAGTGAAGTTTAGAATGAATGAAGTTGGAAAGTCGCTGGGAGGAATGAAAAAAGTGTTTTGATGTCGTTCACTTAGAATGGATTTAAAGAGAAGGCTGTATGAGGGTACTGTAGTACCAACTGCATTATATGGGGCTGAAACATGGAATATGGGTGTAGCAGAGAGGAAAAGTTTGAATGTAATGGAGAGGAGGTGTCTGAGGAGTATGTGTGGAGTGATGTGTATGGATCGAGTGAGAAATGATGAAGTGCGAAGGAGAACTGGAATTGTTCGGGAGATGGCTGATCGAGTTGAGCAAAGGGTGTTGCAATGGTTTGGGCATATGGAGAGAATGGACAATGAGCGATTGGTGAAAAAGATAACTAGATCTGATGTGAGAGGTGTAAGGCTGAGAGGAAGACCACGACAGCGTGAAGAGAGCATTGGATACGAGAGGGTTGTGTGTTGAGCAAGGAAGAGTGGCTGTGCGTGACAGAAATGAATGGAGGGAAATTGTGAATGAGGGGATATTGTCCCGCTTTCTGTCTGATCAGCTGATCAGGTCAGGTGCGGGTAAAGGGCTGGGTCCATTATGATGTGGCAGGGGTAAACCAGCTTTGCTGTCGGGCCCTGCTGCGGATGTCACTGACTGCACTGCGAAGTTGACCCTCGTGTGGTGTGGTACGGTGAGGATCTGTCCCTTCTCCCCTTTGGGGCTAAAATGCGAATGAATGTGTATGAGTGGATGAGTTAATTGGTAGTGTGTTGACCTGTCTCGGCTACCTCCCTTAAATTGGGGGAAGCAGCCTAGATACATAGATAGACAGATTACTATAATCATCATTGGCTCAAGATGCGCTGGCCTTATATTTCATAGTGGTGGGATAATCCATCACAGGATGAAAGGCCTAAGTTATGGAGATTAACGTCACATATCATCATTTGGTCAAGAGGCTAGAAGCTGCCGGCCTGATAGAACCAGATTTTGAATCTGGTACCGGTAACTGACACCACTTGGCTTGTGTCCATTCACCCTTCATGGATTGGTAGGTAATAAAAGAGTACTGTACCTTAAAGAATAACAATCTTGTTGCTGTTGCCTTGTATACCTTAGCAGTGAAATAATCTGCTATAGGGGTCAAAGGCCTGAGTTTTGGAGCCCAAGATGATGTGGCCTTATATACCATTATGGCAGAATAAGCTACCACAATGTCAATGATCTAAGTTAAGGAAATGGGAACCATCTCCTCCTTCTAATCGTACAATATCATCAGAGTGACCTCTGTTTCCCATCCAAGGATGGGGTGAGGAATTCTCAATTAAATTTCCTGAGCAGGGGAGCAACTGTTAACATACTCTGTCCACCTCAACTTGACCTAATTGTGCAATGGAAAGGAAAGAGTCACAATACTGTCTTAATCTGCAACTGAGCTACATGAATTAGGCTGCCGAAGGACAAAATCTCAGCCAAGTTAAGGTGCACAAACCATAACTACAACTCACATATCTCAGACAGGAGGTGCGGTGGGGGCAACAGCTGTTGTTGTTGTTGTTGTGGAGGTGAGCTGTAACTGCAGGAGCTGGCAGGTAGCTGACTGGCGTGGACAATGGAAGCTCTTCAAAGCTGTCCATATATTCCCCCAAAGATCTGGACTTGCCAATCTGTAGGGGTAAAAGACACACATCAGGATTTATGGCAACAGATGGTGGCTACTGGAACAAAACCCACACTCAGTCTAGAAGCCCCAGTTGTACATTCCAGTCCCAGTACAAGTTCATCTGCATGCCCACCTCCACTGGACTCATCAGGGTGGTCACCCCTATGGAGTAATCTCTGCACTAAAGAGAACCACAGTCAAACAGGAAACAGATCAGACTAATGGATTATCAGCCTAGCTGTTAGCATGGCCACTACTGGATTTATCAAGGAAATTAACTTAAGTACCAGCAACAAGCATCACAACTATCCTAACAGTTTACATACCCAACCAGCAACTTTGCAATCATGTTCTGCCAACCGACTTACCAATGTTTGCCACATAACCTCTCATCCGGTCTTTAGAAGAAACCTCCAGCATCAAACAAGTGACCCTTATAGGTAACTCTCTGCTGTCAAACGATTCCTTTCAACTACATGTTGTGGTGTATGAATTAAATTTATTCTTTACCTATCTCTCCTCAATTAAACTTCTTGGAGACAGCCCACATCAACTAATTCCCTCTACTGTAGTATCTACTACTTCATAAGCGCTTATCTTTATACATATACATAAAATAATGCTATTTATCGTTTCGTTCGTTTCGTTTTTGAAGGCTGCAACATGCTTGCATGCGTCGGCCTTTTTGGATTGGAGCGTGTAGCATTTTATGACCGGATGCCCTTCCTGATGTCTACCAATGACCCTTGGGTGGATTCGATCCTCCGACCCTACGGCCAGAGCGGAGCGCTCTAACCCACTGAGCCAATTATTAATATATGCTGTACAGTCATGACTCGTTATACCACTGCGTTACGTATGACGATTTATCAAGATTTGAACTGGGGATCGGAAGGGTGCCCTTGACCACAAAACCTAAAATCCCCCCAAAAAACTCTGCCACCTACCTGCTGTCCTAGGCCGGTCCAAGTTGTCACCAAGGGTCCCCTCCCTCCACCCCAAGGCAGGATGACAGTTGGAGGACCCGGACAATCGCTCCAGGTCCTCAGCAGGAGGTGAAGAGAGATAGGGAGAGTGATGCACTGAGGCCAAGGGAGTGATGTGCTGAAGCTGATGGAGATCAGTGCAGTGAGGCCAATGGGGAGTGTAGCGGTGAGGGTGAGGAAGTGTGCGGCAGTAAGGCTTACGGATGGTAGGTGGCGATGAAAACGAGACAGGCATGACAGAGGCAGGTGATGCAAATGTTGCATTTGAACACCTCTTGTTGATGGCCTTGGCTCTTCCTCGGTGCTGCTGGCAGGGGAAACGAAGGTGTGACGGTGGTCTGCCATGCAGCCTTTTTCATTGTTGCCAGGAGCTCCCTTCTAGTGTTGTTCGATGCCATGCACTGATGCATCACTCCTTGCTGGGTTCATGTCCTTGTCCTGGATGAATGCAATATCCTTATCCAACATTGCAAAGAACTCATTCAAGGTGTTAATATCGAGAACACGAAGGTCCTGTACTCACCACTGTCCTCACCACCTTCTTGTGCCTTTGCCACTCGTTCCCTTAGTTTAATGAGCTTCTCTGTGAAATGCTGCTCAGTGTGATCTTCATCTGCTTCCTTAAATCCCGCCTCGTGTAAGAGAGGTTGAGGATATCTTCAACGTTCCTCACTGTCGTGAACCTCATGAAGGAGTGCATGCACTCCGGCCATACTTTGTGCCCGGTGGCAAACAATGTGCTTGGGTGTACTCCTTCCACACCATTGTGATGTTATTGATGGTGTGCTTTATGTAATTTCTCCAAAACTGCCGCACCCCATTGCTTGTCCCTAAAATACTCGCCCTCACCATCTGCTCCATGGTGCAGCAGAGGTAGTAGGCCTTGAATGCTGCAAAGTTGCCATGATCCATCGGCTGGATGGAGCAACAATGTTGGGTTGGTAGGCAGGTACACCATTTTTTATATTATCCATCCACTCCTCTATGCCCCCAGGGTGGCTTGGGACATCGTCAACCAGCAGGAGGAGACAGCTGGTAAGGTTGCTCCAACTGTCAGTTACACAGGTGGAGGAACAGGATCTTGCCATGTACAAGCGGAACAGTGCCGTCAGACAGGCCCTGGGTTTACTCTTCCAAACAATCCCAAGGTTCTCCTCCCAGCATTCAGGGGGTTCCCCCAACAGTAAACCAGGAGCAGTTTGAACTTCAGATCCCCCTCTGCATTTGCACAAGGAGAGCTTATCCTTTAAACTCAGCCTCAAAGTATTACATTTTCAGGAAGACATAAAAAAAATGGAAGGGAACAAGCAGGTTTGAGAATATATTTCCAGACAGGTATTCCAAACTTCTGGCTGAATTATAAAAGCAACAGAAAACTCAGATAATATCCTTACCACCTGTTTAAATAAGTCATGGTGAAGTCATGCAGTCACCAGTCGACAATGCAGCATAAGGCAGACCCTTCTTCCACATCTGTTTTGTTTATAACAACTCCAACACGCATGTGTCATCCTTGGTCACCTAACGTTGCTTCATGAGTCTTGATCATGTAGTTTGAAGCATACAGTACAGTTCCTAAGGAAAAAATATAAAATAACTACATCATCCTTGCCCTTTTATCCCAACTTAAGGATGAGGTGATTTAAGATCCAAAAATACACAAGCATTAAAATATCAAATCTGATGCAGGGCTATCCCATCATTAGCACTAGTGTCAAGGACTCGGCTATTCAGGAGAGTCATTTATGGTGAGAGAGACCAGTTGCTCACCTCTTGGCAACACTATGTGAGCAATAAATGCCAACCACCCGTCAGATCTACTTTTATGGGTCATATGTGAATGGAACACCTCACATGACCAACAGGCACTCAAATATTAAATAAAAACATGCTGCAACAAAAATTTCTCACTTACTTCAACACTACAAAAATGCAATATTGCCATCATGACCTATTTTTCCCACCAAAGAAAGGGTGAGGTAGGATCCAGGAAATAAGAAAACAGAAAGTACGAACGTGGGCCAACCATTACAGCATATCCAGGTCAAGACTCATTCAAGTCCCTGGAATACAGACAGTACACCAAAGACCTAACTATTGATGTACCATATATTTTTCTGCTGTTCTCACATACATGTGACATCCCTATACAAAAACAAAAGAAGGATTGGCATTATACAGTACTCCCTTCCATTTTGTGGGGGTACATCGCAGAGATTCCCGCGAATACTGGTTGTGCCCCCAAAAGGGCCCTGCAGTAGTAATCAACCATATGGGTGTCTATCACTCTCTGTATTGCCCCCCAAATCATGACATTAGACCATTCACAGTACTGTATATAATTTTATAACCTTTTTCTGTGCCTGCTCTCCTCTCTTCCTATTTCTCCCATCTTTCCTGTCACTTCTTACTGCTTTTCTTTCTTTTACAGGTGGTGTTACACTGAGTGACAAGCCAAATGGTTTCCAGTAAGCCAAGAAACCATTTACAACGCTGGGTGGTAACCATATAACCAAACCATACGTGCTCCCTATGTGTCAACAAGTGGGTTGGTGGAGGGTTAGTGCCCCTCCCTGTACAATGAATAACTCAAAGTCAAATGGCCACCCCTTACGGGATTATGGTGTCTGGCAATAGATAGACAGATAGATAATACTGTACCCACTGTTAACCACAAAGTACTTACTCTTTCCTCATGCTCTGTATGCTCACTCAGTTCTTAAGTACTTGAGCAGATGTATTCACATTTATCATCCACCAATAAACTGGCAGAGAAATTAATTTTACATTCATTATTTACTTAATAGTTGAAACACAAATGTCGTTTCATTTGTTTATAAAGGCTCCAACATGCTTGCATGCGTCGACCTTGGTCACCTAATGGCAGCTCTCCATGCTGCTCAATCTCTGGCAGCCTCCCTTATCCCTGTAGTCACTCAATGATCTCGTCCTAGGTCATTTTCAGTCTACCTCTTGCAAACCAAACCCTATTGTTAACACTTCTCACTTTCTATACTCAGTTGTCATCCCCCACCCTCTTCACATGCCCAAACCATCTCAATCTACCTCTCCTCATCGCAACACCAATACACTCCAGTCCCATCCTAGCTACCTCTCAACTCTTTTACCGTAAACCTAGCCCCCCCCACAAGGCCTTGCATTCAAGGCCGTCCAGCACACCCAATCATTGTCATTTCTGTACATTTGAGCCTGTGAATATCCTCTTCCTTTACCACCCAGGTCTCACTACCATACAGCATTACACTTCTAACACATGCCACCACTGCCTTCCTCTGGACCTGGAGCGGTGGCATCATTGCCGTGGGTCTACACCCCCAGAGCCTGTCGAGGAGAAGAGGAGGACAGCATGCCCCCCCCCCCGCCCCCGGCCCCGTGAGAACCTGGGAGTGGCTTCGGTCGCCCGGGCAAGTACCACCTCTCTCTACACGTCAACATCGTTTTTTCTACACCGAGAAATGACTCCCCGGCGGTTATTTCTCGACGACTCCTCTTTGCCAGGGACACTGAGAGCAATCCAGGACCCACCAACAAATACGCATGTCCAACATGCTCAAAATCTATCATGTCGAGCTGACAGAAAAAGGGTTCAGTTCAGTGCGATTCCTGCAAAAACTGGACCCATTACACTTGCACAACACTTGCATCCACAAAACACTACACAAACACCTGGACCAGGACCTTATGCTTTTTCCCCCCACCCACTAACCCCCTCACCAACCCTACTCCTACTTCCCCCACACCTCCTCAGCCTAACCCACCAATCCTTCCCAAACCATCCAATCCCCTAACCCCTCCTATCTCACCCCAAATTAATCCACCCCAACCCTTACCTCCATCACAACCCTCCCCTATCCCTTCCCCTCCACCCTCACCATCACCTCCCCTCCATGCTGCAGCACCCAACACACACCGCACACATAACATAAACATTCTCCACTTAAACATAGATGGCATAAACACAAAAAAACAAGAACTCACACAATTCATCAAACAACACAACATACACATTGCCATCTTACAAGAAACAAAACTACGCACAACACAAAAAACACCTACATTTCATAATTTCACCACCATCAGACAAGACNATTATCTCCAAACACTTGAACACAAAACAAACACCAGCAAACTCTACAAAACACTAAACAGCATCACTCTCCAACAGCAACACTACACAATCACATGCTGCCATCCATCACAACAGACACCATACCTTCAATCAAACAACAACCAAACACTCTCACCATTAGGTGACCAAGGCCGACACATGCAAGCATGTTGGAGCCTTCAAAAACGAAAACGAAAACGATGTCAGCCATCTAAACTCCCATCGTGATGACCGACGTATCATCCGTCGTAAGAAACAGTTCCCCACAGACTCAGACTTTGCACCTTTCACTTACAGCCAGATGAAGCACATCATCAGCAACCTCAAGCACTCATCTGCCTGTGGACCAGACAACATAAGCAACATTCACCTTAAATACCATGGACCACAAGGCATGCAAGCACTCACCAACATAAACTACAGCTACTCACACAACATAATACCCAACATCTGGAAGCATGGCATTATCATCACTATCCCCAAACCCAACAAAGACCCCACGTTACCTTCCTCACACTGCCCCATCACACTCCTCTGCATCCCCTCCAAAGTCACTGAAAGACTGGCACTACAAAAAGTAACAACTCACACCCCCCTAGCCCCATCAAAACATGGTTTTAGGCAACTACACTCCACACTCTTCTTACAGACCTTACACAAAGAGTTTCTGATGGCATGAATTCAGCTAGGCCACCACACAGAACACTCCTTGTCACACTAGACATTATTAAAGCTTTTGCTTCCATCCCCCGCCACAACCTCACAAAAAAAATATTCAACACAAACATGCACAATAACACAAAAAGATGGCTGGCAATCTACTTAGCAGGCAGATGTGCACAAGTAACTTTTGCCGGTCAGTCTTAAAACATCAGAAACTTCACAAATGGCGTCCCCCAAGGATCTGTTTTGTCCCCTACACTCTAACTTATACATGAATGACATACCCACCGACATACACACAGCTTCCTATGCAGACGACATAACACTTACATGTACACACCAAAATGCAAACACAGCCGCACACATCCTCCAACCTTACCTTAACACACTACACAAATGGTTCACTACAAACAGGCTCAAAATAGCCCCAGCCAAATCTACAGTGACCCTTCTCACAAACTGGACAGCAGAACACACATCCCACACCTCACCATAAACAACACTCCCCTACCACACACACACACAAAATCCTTGGTGTAACATACATCAATGTCATTTTAACAACACATCACAAACATCAAAAATAAATTAACACCTAGACTCAATGCCTTGAGGTCACTTGCCCATACCACATTTGGACACATCAAAGAAACCACCACCACAGTATACAAACAATATATACATTCAGTGGTGAACTATGCAAGCCCTGCTTGGGCTCCTAACCTCACTAAAACACACTACAACACTGTTCAGACCATACAAAACATGGCCCTAAAAATAATCACAGGCTGCACAGCTAATACACCTACAGATCACCTACATCAAGAAACCAAAGTCCTCAAAGTGAAGGATCATCTAGCCATGAAAGGCACCCAAATTCTTGCTGTAGCCTCCACAAACCCACAACATCCACTACACTACATGGTAGGACATCCACACACACCAAGGAACATCAAAACAACACCCAGCACATGATATCATACACAAATACTGTCATCTCTTCCCCCCCTGCCTGCCTCAGACCAGCTTCCAGAAGCATATTCATAATCAAATCACTCGTCGTTCCATTCAGTCCCTTAAAGACAACACACAGTTGCATGCACAGCCTCCTGATATCCATCCATCTGAATCCTATGTCCCTCATGAGGACAGGGTCCACCTGGCCAGGCTGAGATGTGGGCATCATCCAGGCCTCTTAAGTTATCAGAAGAGGCTGGATGACTCCGTTGTTGACGCCTGCCCAGGATGTAACACAGCACCCCCATACAATTAAGCACATTATGGAAGACTGCATTGCACACAATCACCTACGCCAACAACACAATGTACACTCCATCAGAGCTCTGTGGGAAAGCCTGGTCTTGGCCATGGCCTTCCTTAGGGACTCGGGGCTGTTCGGCCAGACTGCCTAGGGAACAACTACTACTACTACTGCCTTCCTCTCACTAGCAGATCAGCTGACTGTTTTTTATCATTGATATGTTTGGTGTCGTGTAATAACTCCATGCATTGTTTACCATTTATTCATCATCATCATCTGGACCTCCTTTCCCACCCTAGGGCAGGGTGAGGAGTAGCAACGTCCAGACAGCCCAAATTTGCCCAATCCAATGGGCCACGCTTCCATTCAATCATCATTCAAGCCCCCAGAATCCTGGCTCTATCGGATACGCCAAAAACATTCACCACGTTTTGTAGCTTCACACAAACGTATCCGATAGAGTCAATCTGGACGCTGCCACGTTAAAAAGGGGTGCCAAAATCCCCGATCATGCACTTCTTCTCACAACATTCATCCAGTCAGCTCAATCTCTTGTCAGTTCCCTAGCCTCACCGACTTCCAAACCTCTCTTCCTCACACACTCATCCACCATATCTCTCCACCTTCTCCTTGGCCTACCTCACCTCCTCACTCCTTCAAATTCGCTCAGATATACTTTTTCACCACTCTGTTGTTATCCATTCTCTCCACACGACCATGCCATCGCAGTACACTCTTCAATTCTGGTGTCCACCGACTTCCTCACTCCACATCTTTCACGAATCACATTATTTCGTATCCTATCCACCCTCTGTACTCCACANTTTTCACCACTCTATTGTTATCCATTCTCTCCACATGACCATACCATCGCAGTACACTCTCTTCAATTCTGGTGTCCACCGACTTCCTCACTCCACATCTTTCACAAATCACATTATTTCATATCCTATCCACCCTCTGTACTCCACAAACATTTCTCAGCAGTCCCATCTCCACTGCTCTTACTCTTGACTTTTCATTTTCATGCCACACCATAGTCTCACATCCATATGTTAAAGTTGGCACTAACACTCCTTCATGTAAGCCTCGTCCAGCTGCAACACTTAAGCCTCTGTTTCTTATCAAGGCCTTCATTGAACCAGTTACTTTTCTTCCTTGTGTCGCTCCACTTTCAACTTCTTTTGCACATTTTCCTCTCTTTTCTATCACTGTACCCAGGTATTTGAACTCTCACCAATTCCAGTGTCTCTCCATTCACTATGACATCGCACTGGGAGTCACCTTCTCTCTCAATAACCATCACTTTACTCTTTTCTACATTTACTCGCAGGGCACGACACTCACAGACATCAGCAAAACTCTGCACTAGCCTACCAAGTTCTTGTCCGGTATTTGCAAGTAGTACTGCATCATCGGCATACAACAGATTTGAGATATTCCATCCATCACCATTCATTACCATCGCCATCCCCCTCTCCATTACTCGTGTTTTTACTTCTCTCATCACCCCATCCATATATATATATTGAACAACCATGGGGACATCACTCAACCTTGCCGCACACCCACACCAATTGTGAACCATTCACTTAGATGCCCATTAACCCTTACACATGCTTCACTACCATCACAAAAACTCTTGACAGCACCTAGCAGCTTACCATCTACACCATACATGTGCAAAACTTTTCACAAACCTTCTCTGTCTACTTTGTCATATGCTTTTTCTAGATCCATGAATGCCATAAACACCTTATGGTCCTGGTCACAAGCCTTCTCTGCTATCTGTCTCACTGCAAATATTTGATCCACACATCCTCTGCCACTCCTAAAGCCACCCTATTCATCACTCACTAGGACTTCTCATATCTCTCTTACTTTCTCTATAATAATTCTTCCGTATACCTTCCCTACCACACTCAATAAACTTATACCACGATAATTCTTGCACTCACTTTGCTCACCTTTAATTTTGTACAGGGGTACAATCACAGCCTTTCTCCACTCTGCTGGCACAGTTTCACTCATCCATGCCTTCCTGCATATCTCCAACAAGCATTTCATTCCACTTTCTCCACTACACTTAATCATCTCTGCATACACCTCATCAACCCAAGCTGCTTTCCCATTTTTCAGCTGCTTCACAGCACTCTTCACCTGTGCAAGTGTCAAGTCTCCTGGCACTGCATTCCTTCTCTGCACACCCCCAAAACCAATCATGTTTACAGCTGCTCTGCTCTCTCGCTGTTCCCATTCATCAGGCTTTCAAAATATTCTTTCCATCTGGTCCTTACTTCATCCCCTTGGGTTAATAATCTACCACCTGCATCCTTCACACCATCACATTTCTTTCCGCTTTCACTTCTACATTTCTGCACCTCTTTCTAGAATAACTTCCTATTTTCTGAGCGGTTTGCATTCATTTTTCTTCCTAGATCATCATTTACCTCCTCCTTTTTCCTCTTCACTAGTCTCTTTACGTGCTTCTTGCTCTCAATATATTCAATTCTCATTTCAACCGAACCCCTGTCCTGTAACCACTCCAGCCATTTCTTCCTCTTTTCCTCCACCGCTCTCTTAACCTCATCATCCCACCATGACATACATTTCTTCTTTGTTGTTACTCTTGCCACACCACACACAGCTTTGGCATTCCTAACTAAGCAATCCCTACATGATTTCCACAGTCTATCCAGATCCATTTCATTCCAATTCACTGATTCTAACTCCTCCTCTACTTTAATCCTGTAATCATCTGCCATTTCTTTGATCCTCAGCTTCTCAACTTTCAGTGTTTCTCCATGACTGCTCCTCTCTCTCCTGATCCACCTCACTCCTCTCAGCTTGATCTTGCATACCACAATCATATGATCTGACAGACCTCCACTTTGTCCTCTCATGGCCCTCGTATCAGCAACCATTCCCATCATCGACCTCTCTACAAGCATGTAATCAATCAGGCTTCTTTCAACACGATCTCCATTCCCTCCGTACCACGTATATTTATGTGCATCTTTGTGTTTGAAATACAAGTTACAAATGCACAACCTCCTCTCCTGACACAAATCTTTTAGTCACGTTCCATTTATTGATGATTTATTTATGATAATGTACACTTACCTACGTCTGCATCACTGTAATTTTGTATGAATAGCACACATGAATGAGAGAGAGAGAGAGAGAGAGAGAGAGAGAGGCGGGGGGACCAGAGGTTAACCCGCCCAGTCCAGACCGATTTTTTACAAAACACACCCTCAGAACCTGATCGATATTTTACGAAGCACACCTTCAGAACCTGATCGATATTTAACGAAGCACACCCTCAGAACCTGATCGATATTTTAAGAAGCACACCCTCAGAACCTGTCCTCTCTCTATCTCTCTCTTCCCCCCCCCCAAACCTCCGCTTCGAAAATTCATTGAGAAATCGCCCTCCTGAGCTTAAAAATGTTGACACAGGTGTCATTCAGTCTTACGTTTTCTTTCTTTTTCAGGGTACCTGGCTGAAGAAAACGAACTATGGAAGGGTTAACTAATTCAAGCCACTTTTAATTACGTATTTATTTATTTATTTGGTATGAATTTATGTGTAGTACAACTCTATATTGGTTTTCACACAATAATATAGGCGATAAAAGCATTGTTCTCACACTCAAAACCACAGCATATGGCACCTTCCTTTACAACATTACCACCTCATCACTTCTGTTTGTTTCTACCTCTAGCTTCTTTGTTCTCCACCTCAGGAATCACTTTCACCGTGAATTTCGTCATTGGAGAGACCGTGGGGCAACATACCTTTACTGGCCAGGTTACTAAACAGGTGAATTGCCCAGTGTGGGTGGGAGGGGAGGTCAGCTGGGGCAAGGCAGTATCTCCGCCTGACAGCAGGTAGAGGAAGGTCTCCCACATATGCCAACCAAAAATCATCCGCGAATATTGAAAAATGTGCACACGGTGGGCCTTGCAATTGAGTGACGTACAATGCACGTCAGTGGGTCTGTCCGCGGAAAAATGTAGTAACATGCATCGTACATCGGTGGGGCTCAATGGGTTAATATGGTATTATTTTACAAGTGGACAATACGCAGTTCAGGAATATTAGCACCATTAACGTACAGTATATTGCCTACGGATCATAATTCAAGCGCCGCCTTCTGAAGGTGTCTTATCGCCACAAACACTGATCAGTTGGGAATGGTTGGAGAAGAGGCTGGGAAATTGAAATGGCAATAGTGAGAAGTATTTGAATGTCAAATGGAAGCACCACACTGAGATAGAAATTTAATAAATATTTTCTCAGATCAGTGTTTGTGGCAATAAGACGCCTTCGGAAGGCCATGCCAGAATTAACCCCCATAACCCCATTTGGATA
>JAGKTI010013710.1:0-22645 GCA_018397915.1 Birgus latro
AGTGTGTGGAAACTCCCTGTACTGTTGTTTGCAGATGATACTGTGTTGTTGAGTGAAGACGAAGGGGAGCTGCAAGGCTTGGTAGATGAGTTTGGGAGAGTGTGTAAGAAACGGAATCTAAAGGTGAATGTGGGGAAGAGTAAAGTGATGGTCTTCGAGAGAAGTGAAGCCAGTGAGTGTACAGTGAGATTGGATGGGAAGGAAATGGAGAATGTGAGTGAATTTAAGTACTTGGGCAGTGTGATGAGTAAGGATGGTAGTCTGGAGGGTGAAGTGCTCGAAAGGGTGCAGCAGGGAAGGAAGGTTGCTGGTTCGTTGAAAGCAGTGATAAGAAACAGGGAGGTGAGCATGGAAGTGAAAAAGTTGTTACATGACAGTATTGTGATACCAACTCTGACATATGGAAGTGAAGCTTGGACCCTGTTGGAAGGACAGAAGTCAAGAGTGAGAGCAGTGGAAATGAGTTATTTGAGAGGAGCATGTGGAGTCACATGGAGAGACAGACTAACAAATGAGGAAGTGAAGGAGCGTTGTGGTGTGCTTGAGGACGTGATGGGAAGCGTTAGGAGAAACACGTTAAGGTGGTTTGGGCATGTGGAGAGGATGGAGAGTGAAAGATTGACGAGGAGAGTGTATGTGAGTGAGGTGGAGGGGGCGAGAGGGAGGGGGAGGCCGAGGATGAGATGGAGGGATGGAGTGGAGAGGTATATGAGAGAGGGGGGTGTGAGTTGGGAGCGTGGTAGTGAAATGGCAGGGGACAGAGTGACATGGAGGCGATTTGTTTGTGGCCACCCCGTTCGGGATTGAGGCGTCTGGCAATAGATAGATAGATAGATAGATAGANACATATGGAAGTGAAGCTTGGACCCTGTTGGAAGGACAGAAGTCAAGAGTGAGAGCAGTGGAAATGAGTTATTTGAGAGGAGCATGTGGAGTCACATGGAGAGACAGACTAACAAATGAGGAAGTGAAGGAGCGTTGTGGTGTGGTTGAGGACGTGATAGGAAGCATTAGGAGAAACACATTAAGGTGGTTTGGGCATGTGGAGAGGATGGAGAGTGAAAGATTGGCGAGGAGAGTGTATGTGAGTGAGGTGGAGGGGGCAAGAGGGAGGGGGAGGCCGAGGATGAGATGGAGTGGAGAGGTATATGAGAGAGGGGGGTGTGAGTTGGGAGCTTGGTAGTGAAATGGCAGGGGGACAGAGTGACATGGAGGTGATTTGTTTGTGGCCACCCCGTTCGGGATTGAGGCGTCTGGCAATAGATAGATAGATAGACCCTGAAAAAAGGACGTGGTCTAAAATGCAAGTACTGTACATGCAAAGCATGTTCTCTGGAGAGAGGGCAGTGTTTGGAAACTCCCTTTCCTGTTGTTTGTAGATGATACTGTGTTGTTAAGTGAAGACGAAGGGGGACTGTAAGGCTTGTTGGATGAGTTTGGGAAAGTGTGTAAGAAACGGAATCTAAAGGTGAATGTAGGGAAGAGTAAAGTTATGGTTTTCGAGAGAGGTGAAGTCAGTAAATGTACAGTGAGGTTGGATGAGGAGGAAATGGAAAATGTGAGTGCATTTAAGTACCTGGGTAGTGTGATGAGTAAGGATGGAAGTTTAAAGGGTGAAGTGCTTGAAAGGGTACAACAAGGAAGAAGGGTTGCTGGTTCCTTGAAAGCAGTGATGAGAAACAGGGAAGTGAGCATGGAAGTGAAAATGTTACTACATGACAGTATTGTGATACCAGTGCTAAAGTATGGAAATGAAGCTTGGACCTTGTTGGAGGGACAAGTCAAGAGTGAGAGCATTGGAAATGAGTTATTTGAGAGAAGCTTATGGAGTCACATGGAGAGACAGACTGATAAATGAGGAAGTGAAGGGGCCTTGTGGTATGGATGTGGATGTGATAGGAAGCGGAATAGAAACAAATTGAGGTGGTTTGGCCATGTGGAGAGCATGGAGAGTGAGAAACTGATGAGGAGAGTGTATGTCAGTGAGGTGGAAGGGGGGAGAGGGAGGGGGAGGCCAAGGATGAGATGGAGGGATGGAGTGGAGAGGTGTATGAGAGAGGGGGGTGTGAGCTGAGAGCAGGGCAGTGAAATGGCAGGGGATAGGGTGACATGGAGGCAATTTGTTTGTGGCCACCCCTTACAGAATTAAGGTGTCTGGCAATAAAAAAAATAATAAAAATGTTCTCTGGAGGATGAAGTACTTTAATTACTCTTAGTCAAGATGTGTATGATAATATGTCAAATTGTGCTTGTTTTCATATTTACAGCATGTTAAAGAGGCGTATCAGATTGAACCAGGATTCCGAGGGCTTGAATGATGAGTGAATGGAAATGTGGCCCTTTGGATTGGGCAATCTTGAGCTGTCTGGGTGTTGCTACTCCTCACCCTGTCCTGGGATGGGAAAAGAGGTCCAGATGATGATGATGATGATGATAAAGAGGTTCAAATAGTTGTGGTACTGTTGAAATGTTAAAGTGTAAGGTTTCTATAGTTGCAGAGCACAACTCTGAGGTTGTCATTATTGTACCCTGGCAACCTACCATTCAAACGTGCGTCCGATTTCATATCATACATGAATCATATTATGTGTGAATATATTATACACAGATATTATCATACACCCCTATTATACACGAAATCAGACACTCTTTTGAATGGTCTGTAGCCAGGGCACAATAACAACAACCTCAGAGTTGTGCACCATGACTATAGTTTGGTTGCCAAAAATTATTTTTAATACTTTAATCTGTGTTAATTGAGCAGTGAGACACTGATTACTGTACAAGTGGTTGCAGCAAAGAGGCACAAATCACATGCATCCCATATTATACACGAAATCAGACGCTCTTTTGAATGGTCGGTAGCCAGGGCACAATAATAACAACCTCTGAGTTGTGTGCCATGACTATAGTTTGGTTGCCAAAAATTGATTTTTAATACTTTAATCTGTGTTAATTGAGCAGTGAGACACTGATTACTGAACAAGTGGTTGCAGCAAAGAGGCTTTAACAATAAACCTAAGCACAGATTGTTGTACAAGTGGTTAAAGCACCTAGACTGGAATAAATGATAGAATGTTAAACTCAGAGTACTTTGTTTATTTAGGTTCTTATATCATACAGTATGGACATTTATATTATGTTTTAGAGGATATTGTCAAAACAGTGTGCCTTTGTTGCAACACAGCACACCATTGATTATTTAACTCATTCTGTGTGTACTGATGTACTGTATATCCTGCTTGCATACAACTGTCACAGACATGTGACCATTGGTGCTTAACTGTTGTTTATACCTTTAAATGCCTCTGGAGGAAAAATGGTAAGGGTTGTGATCTGGTGAATGGGTTAGCCAAGCAGCAGGATTTTGAACCATTTACTATGCTGGGTGGTAACCATATAACCAAACTACAGCCCCTGGTGGTTTAGTGGGTAATCAAGGAGCTGCAATGGGATTGGGGCTGTGAAGGTTTATATCCAAGGGGAGGTTGGGGTTAATTGCTCACGTAATGCCACTCAGGAATGAGTGAAGCTGCTCACCCCCATCTTATGTCAGGACCAACGTGTCACCCTACGCTCCTCAAGGAGCAACATGATTAGATTATTATTATAATTATTTTTTTTTTTCAATTCTAAGAAAAAGGAACCAAAGGCCAGGAGCCTGCAAGTTGTTCCCTCAGAGGAAACGAAAAAAGATAGCAGAGCCAAATTCGAGATCCGTTCATGATGCCTGGACACTGAATTTGAAAGACTTGAGATCATAGGTAACAGGAAATATAGACAGAGGGAGAGTTCCAGAGTTGACCAGTTGCTTACATGAAGGACTGGGAGTTGTGGTTAACTCTTGCATTAGAGAGTTGGACAGAAATGGGATGAGAGTTTGTTACTAGATGGGTGCTGTGTGCTCTAAGTAGTGGTGGGGGGATGCAGGCAGACAGTTCAGAGAAGTGACCATTGAGGTAGTGATAGAAAAGAGATGAAGATGCAACAGTACAGTGAATAGACAGGTTGAAAGGAGCCAGTAAGAGGAGGAGAGTTAATGAGATGAAAAGCTTTGACTCCACCTTGTTGAGAAGAGCTGTATGTGAGGAGCCTCCCCACACATGAGAGTTGTACTCTACACAGAGACGAATAAAACCTGTGGATAAAGTCAACAACTGTGCAACTGTGCAAGGGTAAAGAAGGCACGGAGTTGGCTTAGCACACCTAATCTCTCGGAAGCAGATTTTACAAGAGAAGTAACATGTTCTTTCCAAGATAAATTCTGTGAGAATGAAACCCCAGGTGTGTTTAAAGGTGGTGCAGGATTGAGCTAGATATTGTTAAAAATTAGAGGGTAATCCTGCCGAAGATTTAGTTGAGGTGGTAGATGTAAGAACTGAGTTTTTGATGCATTAAAAACAACAAGATTATTTATACCTCAGAGATATGAGCCAAGTCAGACATTAGGTGTGCCAAAGTGTCAACCCTTGTCTCTTGAAGTAATTCCTGAGATGGACGCCGCTGCGATAAGCGAATGGAATGGTGAAGGGCGGAGTCATCAGCGTATGAGTGGTTAGGGTTAGATGTACAGGTAAGAAGGTCATTGATGAATAAAAAGAAAAGGTGTTGATGATAGGACAGAACCCTGAGGAACACCACTATTGATAGCTCTAGGAAAAGAATGGTGGCTGTCTACAACAGCAGCTATAGAACAACCAGAAAGAAAGCTGAAGATGAAGCCACAGATAGAAGGATTAGAAACTACAAGAGGGCAGTTTGGAAATTAAAAATTTATGCCAGACTCGATCGAAAGCCTTTGAGATGTCAAGTGCAATTGCAAAGCTATTGCCAAAGTCCCAAAAGGAGGATGACCAAGAGTCAGAAAGGTAGGTGAGAAGATTGCCAGTGGAGCATGCCTGGTGGAACCCATACTGACAGTCAGAAAGAAGGTTGTAATAGGAAAGATGTGTTAAAAATTTTTTTGTTTAGAACAGGCTTGAAAACTTTTGAAACACAGGATGTTAGAACAGTTGGGCAATACAGTAAACCCTCGTTAACTCATGATAATTGGGTTCCAACCATCTACGAGTTAGCATTTTTACGAGTTATCAGAAAGGTCTCCCCCCACTCCCTCCAAAAACACATTATACAGTACAGTACATTACAAAAAAATAAAACTACTATATTAGAACCTTACCTTGTTTTGGTACTGCAGGGAAGTATTCAAGCACGAATCTTGTCCTTGTTCCTCTTGATGTACAATGTGCTGGGTTTGATATCAGACTCAGCACAAATTGAACGAGTCGAAGCACCAGCATCACATCGAGCCAACACGTTCAGCTTCTCATACAAGGTAAGGCTCTTCAGCTTAATTCTCTTCCTCCCGCATGTTACAGTGGGCCTCTTGGTACCGTCAGAAGACATGATGGCAGGGTATGTAGGTCTTTTAGCACAAAAAACAAAGTGTAACGCAATCAAAAGCACTAGCAAGCAGAGAGAGATGTGTCGCAATTGTAGACTGGTGTCAAACTGAGTGTTGCAGAGGCGGTTTTGGGACAATTCACCATCAAGTCAATTCCCCGTCACAACAATAACAAGACAGTTCACCGTCATTAATGAAGACAGCTATGGGTGACGCAAGAATATAATTCAAAGGTGACTACAGCGAGGAAGAAACAAGTTAATTATTGACTAAATGTGCAGCTAATAAATAATATCCAAAGCCTACACTATTGAACATAGACTTTGATGGTTTTCCCCAGAAATATTGTTATTAAAGTACAGTAAACCCTTCTTAAGTCAAACTATATGGGGCTCAACCCTGGTTCAAATTACTGAATTTTCCATCTTACCGAATTTTCACCCCCCCAAAATTGCTAAGACAATACCTATTGTCCTTTCAACACAAGATTAAAGGAGCAAATATAAATAAATAAGTTCCATCCATCCATCATCCAATCCTATGTCGCTCCACAGAGGAGCGTAGGAGCCCGAGACTAGGCAAGTTGGTCTTGACATTTAAGATGAGAGTGAATAAATAAGGTAACCTCCCCCCCCCCAAAAAAATAGTGCATTTAATATACCTTTAACCCCTTCAGTGCTGGGTGTATTTTCATTTTGTTCTTGCTGGCACCAGATGGTGTAGGGAGGATCTGTGGAAGTACACGGGGTTGATACATTCTTCGTTAACCCCTTTAGTACCATACGTCCTGAGTGCTATAAAATGGCTGGAGGAAGCGTAAGTAAATTAGAAATAGACGTCACAGTACTGAAGTGGTTAATTGGTAGAAAATAATTCACAGAGGCAATACAGACCCTTCTGCAGCATGTGTCGGAGATGGATTTTCACCCCCCAAATTGCAAAAACAGTACTTATTGCCTGTCTTTTCAACACTAAAAGTAAAGGACCATATACAGTGTATAAATGACTAAAGAAAGACAAAAAAGAAATAATTCAGTGCACCTAATTTACCTTTTGTTAGAAACAGTACAGATCCGTTGGCAGCTTGTGTTAGAGACGGAGGTGGTGAGTTCACAATTTTACATAACATTCTAAACAGTACCCAGTATTTATTTCACTGAACATTAAGAACTAAACTTAAATTTAATCACTATAATAGACTGCAATGTAACACTTGCAGTAATAATACTGCTGAACTTTAATTATGATCACTTAACACTAAGTCACATGCACACTTTTTTTTTTTTTTTTTTTTAGCTTCATTCCCATACAACTAGAGGTGCCAGTATCACTTCTTTTACACTTTGAACCTTCCATGGCAAGGCAGAAGACAAAAGGAGAGCACTGCTCAGCACTAGATGACAGTAAGAATGGTGCAACTACTGTCTCTGAAGGCAAGCAGCAGACTGGTGCTACGTGTCTGCCTGGCAACATTCGTCCCCCTACCTCCGCATTTCGGCCTACGTGGTCTCGGCCTGAGTTCGGCTAACTTTTTTTTTTTTTTTTTTTTTTTAATGCAAGGAAGAAGGAACCAAAGGCCACAGGCCTGCATACTGTTCCTTCCAAGAAAATCAAAAACAATACAAAAGATTCCGTCTTCTAAAAGTTCGACTTATGAAGGGTTTACTGTATTGATTAATAAATAATAAGGCTGAGGATGAGATGGAGGGATGGAGTGGAGAGGTACATGAGAGAGGGGAGTGTGAGTTGGAAGCGGGGTAGTGAAATGGCGGGGGACAAAGCGACATAGAGGTGATTTGTTTGTGGCCACCTCGTGCGGGATTAAGGCGTCTGGCAATCGATAGATAGATAGATATTTATAGAATGATGGGGAATCGTCCATGGTGCGAATTGTCCTGACGGGGAATCATCCATGTTTTGACGGCAAATTGTCTCGGAACCGCAAAGGCATGGGTGTGAGTTAGGTGTTTGTTTACATGCCTAACTCATGCTTTTCTCTCGAGTAAACAGGTTAATACTAACTATACTCTCGAAATATGTTACCAAGTGGAGCCTTTTGCATCAAGACTATGAATTTAACCTCATTACCTCGTGTTTCCACGAATTAATGGCAATTTTTACGAGTTGATTCTCTCTCTCTCTCTCTCTCTCTCTCTCTCTCTCTCTCTCTCTCTCTCTCTCTCTCTCTCTCTCTCTCTCTCTCTCTCTCTCTCTCTCTCTCTCTCTCTACTTGTTCTCCTGAATTAGCTTTTATCGAAGTTCGAATTAATAAGGGTTTACTGTAGTCAGAGAGATGGGAATGGTCACCCTTTATTTGGACAGGCTGAATGAGAGCAAACTTCCAGCAAGAAGGAAAGGTCCAAGTTGATAGACAAAGGCAAAAGAGTTTACTTCGACAGGATTAAGCACAGAGTCACAGTTCTTGAGGACAACAGGAGGGACTCCATCAGGCCCATATTCCGTATTAGTATTGAGGTCAGTGATGGCAGAAAATACTGTACATCAACTGAAGAAATATTAATATCAGCCAAGAGGAAGTCAGAGGGGGGGGGGAGTGATGGAGGAACAGCACGAATCATCTATGGTGGACTGGAGAAGGAAGTCTGGGTGAAGTGTTCTGCTTTATCAATAGAAGAAATAGCTACAGAGCCATCAGAATGGAAAAGAGGAGGGCAGGATGATGAGGTAAAGTTGTTAAAATGGATTTTGTCTAGGTGCGAGAAGGAGCTGGAAGAATTTGGGTCGGACAGTTCAGAGCATTTAATGTGAACAAAATTATTTTTAGCAGACCAAAGAACAGACTTAGCAGGACCTGGAGCGGTGGGGTCTTCGTCGTGGGTCCACCCCCCAAAAGCTGTCAAAGCATACGAGAAGGACAGCATGGGGTCAGACTACTGCAGACCCCCCCTGGGAGTGGCTTTGGTCATCCGGGCAAGTACCACATCTCCCACCACAACACACACAACAACACAGTTTTTTCTACACTGAGAAATGGCTCTCCAGCGGTCATTTCTCGAAGACTTCATCTAGCTGGTGACATTGAGAGCAGTCTAGGACCCATCAACAAATACATAAGTCCAACATGCTCAAAACACATTGTTTCAAGTAGACAGACAAAGGGTTCATTTCAGTGCAATTCCTGCAAGAACTGGATCCATTTCACCTGCACAACACTTGCATCCAGAGAACAATACACAAACACATAGACCAGCTCCTCATGCTCTTTCCCCCCCACCCTGAAACCCCCCCACCAGTCCCTCCCTTACTTCCTCCACACCTCCTTGGCTTAACCCACAGATCCTTCCCACATCATCCAGTCCCCCAACCCCTCCCATTCCACTCCAGTCTAATTCACCCCAGCCCTTATCTTGATCACAACCTTCTCCTACCCCATCCCCTCCACCCACACCCCCACCTCCCCCACCGCATGTTACAGCACCTAACACATTGTACATACAACATTAACATTCTTCAAATAAACATAGATGGCATAAACACCAAAAAACAAGAACTCAGGCAATTCATCAAACAACAGAACATACACATTCCCATCTTACAAGAAAACAAACTACACAGAACACAAAAAACACACACATTTCATAATTTTACCACCATCAGACAAGACCAGGCCAATGGCAATGGGGGTGGACTCATCATCCTGGTACACCAATCCATCAACTTTTCAGATACTAGTGCACACACAAAATCACTACTCCCCCTACATGACAGCACAACAGAAGTACAATCAATTAAAATATGTACTGGCAACAAATCACACATAACAGTTGCCAGTACATACATTCCCCACAGTACCACACAGTTTATTCCCTTCAAGTACACCACATCACTAACATACCCAACATCATCCTGGACAGTGATTTCAACACCAAGGCATTGGCCTGGCATGTCAACAACCCCGACAGAAACAGAGGGCTGATACTACAGTCCCAAGCACCTACTGTGCTGTAATCTTTTCATCCTCGGCAATCTCTGTCGATATACCCATATCCCACACCAAGCCCTCTTCCTCCCATCATCCTCAGACATCACCTTTTGCTCCCCAAACCTTGTCCCCACCACATCCTGGAGAGTGGTCAGAACCCTTGGCTCTGACCATCTCCCAGTCATCATAACTACCAAAACTAGAATAATCCCAGCTGGCCACAGACACATTCATTCATTCATTCATTATCCAATCCTATGTCGCCCCACAGAGGAGCGTAGGAGCCCGGGGCTAGGCAAGTTGGTCCTGATATTTAAGATGAGAGTAACCAGCCTCACTCATCCCTGAATGGCATTACTAGAGCAATAAACCCCAACTATCCCTTGGATATAAACCTTCACCGGCTCAATCCAGTTGGAGTGCCGTAATTACCCACTAAACCACCAGGCGCCCAAATTTGTTTATATGGTTACCTCCCAGCATAGTAAATGGCTTCCTGGTGTATAGGAAACCATTTGGCTTGTCACTCAGTGTAGAGTCACCCACAGGCAGAAGGACGAGGAAAGAATGAAGGCAAGAAAGACAGAAGAGGATTGAAGGAAAGAAGGATGGAGAAGAAGAAAAGGGCAGACACCCAAGAGCAGCACTACATCGGGTGAGTGGATGATGAGCTCCCCCACAGACACACGTACACTAATTATAAGAGAGCCACCTGGGAGGCCTTCACAACTGAAACAGAACAACACTTTGAAACATTAAACAGCACACCCATCACAAACGTCATCACCGTTGTGCACACTTTCAATACAATTATTCAAAATGCAGATGAAAGACACATTGCTAGAGCCAACAGAAAGAGACACAATACCAACTTCACACCAGAAATTCAAGGCCTCATCAGTCAGCACATCCTATTACAGCACTCCCCAACATCCGATACACATGATGGCGTACAACAAATACAAGCGCTCAGTGCTCAAATAAATAATAAAATATCAGAACAGCCAACACTAAATTGGAATAATTATCTTCAATCACTTGATCACAAAACTGTCACCATCAGACAACAAAATACTAAACAGCATCACATCTCTAACAACAACACTACACAATCACACACTGCCATCACAACAACAGACAACATACCCTCAAACAAACATCAAGCAAACACTGTCATCAATCACTTTTCACACGTCAGTCATCTAAACCCCCTTCGTGACGACCAACATGTCATGTGATGCAAGAGACAGTTCCCCACAGACCCAGGCTTTGCACCCTTCACTTACAACCAGACAAAGCACCTCATTAGCAGCCATAAGCACTCATCTGCCTGTGGCCCAGACAACATAAGCAACTTTCACCTTAAACATCTTGGACCACAAGGCATACAAGCATTCACCAGCATATCAAACTACAGCTACTCACTCAACATAATACCCAGCATCTGGAAGCATGGTACTTTCATCACTAACTCCAAACCCAACAAAGACCCCATGTTACCTTCCTTACAATGCCCCATCACACTCCTCTGCACCCCCTCCAAAGTCATTGAACAACTGGTATCACAATTAGCAATGTCTCACATCCCCCTGACCTCTTCGCAACATGGTTTTAGGCCACTAAACTCCACAAATACTCTACTTAGCCACCATACACAAAGAGTTTTTGTTGGCATCAGTTCATTTAGGCCACCACACAGAACACTCCTAGTCACACTAGATATTAGCAAAGCTTTTGATGGCATCCCCTGCCACAACCTCACAAACAAAATATTCAATACAAACATGCACAATAACACAAAAAGATGGCTGGCAAACTACTAAGCAGGCAGATGTGCACATGTAACATTTGCCGGTCAGTCATCGAACATCAGAAACATCACAAACAGCATCCCTCAAGGATCTGTTTTGTCCCCTACACTCTTTAACCTATACATGCACGACATACCCACACCCCACACACCACAACTTCACATAGCGTCCTATGCAGATGACATAATACTAACATGTACACACCAAAATGCAAACACAGCCACACATATCCTCCAGCCTTACTGCAACACACTGCATGAATGGTTCACCACAAACAGGCCCAAAATAGCCCCAGCCAAATCTATAGTGACTCTTCTCAGAAACTGAACAGCAGAACATAGTCACATTCCACACTTCACCATAAACAACACCCCCCTACCACACACACACACAAAATCCTTGGTGTAACATACAATACATAAGTGTATTAAACAACATATTACAAGCATTAGAAATAAATTAACAGCAAATTAACAGTAAGACAACACTCTAAAGTCACTTGCCCATACAGCATTCGGACACAATAAAGAAACCACCACCACAGTGTACAAACAATATACTGTATATGTTAATTGATTAACTATGCAAGCCCTGCTTGGGCTTCTAACCTCACTGAAACACACTACAACACCCTACAGACCATATAGAACAAAGGCCTAAAAATAATCACAGGCTGCACAGCTATTACATCTACAGACCACCTACACCAAGAAACCAAAATCCTCAAAGTCAAGGATCATCTAGACATGAGAGAGAGACAAATTCTTGCCGCAGCCTCCACAAACTCACATCGTCCACTACACTACATGGCAGCACATCCACCCATACCAAGGAACATCAAAACAACATCCAGCACACAATATCATACACAAATACTATCATCTCTCCCCACTTGCCCACCTCAAACCAGGTTCCAGAAGTATATCCATGCTCAAATCACTCACTGCTCCATTCACTTGCTCAAAGACAACACATAGCTTCATACATGGCCTCCTGATATCCACCCTTCTGACTCCTACTTCCCTCGTGAGGACAGGGCCCACCTGGCCAGGCTGAGATGTGGGCATCATCCAGCCCTCTTGAATTATCAGACGAGGCTGGATGACTCCGTCGCTGATGTCCGTCCAGGATGCAACACACCACCCCATACTATGAAGCACATTATGGAGGACTGCATTGCGCACATAACATATACTCCTTGAGAGCTCTGTGGGAAAGCCCGGTCTCGGCCATGGCTTTAGGGACTCGGGGCTGTTCGGCCAGACTGCCTAGAGAACAACTACTACTATTACTACAACTACAGAGTTAGCACGATTCTGGGCAGAAATGTAAAGAGATGGGATTCAGGAGTGGGTTGGCTCCGGTACCTTTTGTAGGCCTTCTTCTTGATGTGGACAGCATTAGAACAAGTGTGATACAACTACCCCCCCCCCCCCCCCCCCTTTTTTTTTTTTTTTTTTTTTTAAGACAGGATTTGAGAAAGGAATGTATGCTTCCATGTCCGAGAGAGTAACCCCTGTAATGCGGAAGGCACTCAGATGGCTGTTGGCCTTGGAAGCAATAATCATTCCAGGGAAAATCAAACAAGTTCTGCTTGAGTGCCTCCCAATCAGCAGCTCCAAAGTGCCACAGCCGCTGCATCTTAGGAGGGTCCACAGGTCTTATGGAGCAGAGGGACAAATTAAGGTGGTAAGATTATGGTCGGAGGACCCAAACAGAGAGAGAAGATTAACAGCGTAAGCAGAAGTATTAGTTGAAAGGAAGAGGTCAAGTATGTTTGAACTCATTCCAAGGCAATTAGGGATATGGATAGGGTACTGTAGAAGCTGCTCTTGATCATTAAGGATAAGGAAGATGTAGTCTTGTTCATCAGGTGGCTCAGTGCAAGGACAGGAGAGTCAAAAGTGTTGGTGAACATTGAAATCTAGAATGCAGGTTTCAGAGAAAGGATAAATTGATAGGATGTGTTCCATCTCAGAAATGAGATCGTCAAAGGATTTTTCATAGTCAGTAGAATTAGGGGATAAGTAAACAACACAGGTATTTTTTTGTCAGAGAATGACAGGAAAACCACAGCCAGAGGATTCTGATGATTCTAGTTCAGGAACACAAGAGCAAGATACAGTATTTTGTTGCGTATATATACACAACAGCCACCTTTGGCTTTGAAATGAATATAGAGGAGTTAGGAGGAAACAAAGAATGGTGTGCTGTCAGTCACCTCAGACAGTTGATGATGATGACGATGATGATGATAGAAGAGAATCCTTTTACTGGTACCTGTATCTAATATGCAGTACCTCACTGACTTCTTGCTCTCTTCTTGGAATCAGAATTCAGGGGTCTTTTAGGGTGCTCTGTCCTGATACATTTACCATGCTTTCACATTTGGCTTTTCCCTGGGTAAGGCTCTCACCTGTACTTTGTAGTACAGCACCCTCTATTTCTCATGCAGCTGGATGTCTTCCTCTTCCAGTAGCATCACCTCTGTGGTAAAGTGTGCGTTTTCATACACTGAAGAACGAGGATTTGTGCCCCGCCAGGGTGTTAAACTTTGGGAGCGTTCTTCCGACCAAGTACTACTTTGGCGGCCATAAAGGGTGCTGTGGTTGCATGCACCCAGTCGGCTTGCGTGGGCTGATTACACTTGGTTCACAGACTACACATGCATCCAAAGCCACTCCAACACAACAGTCACACTTACAAGCACTTACCCTACATACAAGCCCTGCATGTTGGTGGAGTGGAGCCTGATACACCAGAAAGAAAGAAAGAAATACCTCACTGTGGATGATGATGATGATGATCATCATCATCCAGACCTCTTTTCCCAGCTAATGATGGGATGAGGTAGGATCCAGAGAGCAAGGAAAAAACACTTAGGAGGAGGGACTAGCTTCTGTAAAAGTCTACCCAGTTAAATGAGGGGCCATATTCTTTCATTCATCATTCAAGCCCAAGGAAGCCTGAATACACATATCATTAAATGTGTTGATTTGTTGCATAGCCCTGGGCACCTAATTGTCTGATGGGGCAGCAAAAGATTAGATGATAGGTTGATGGATGTCACAACAAGCAAACAGAATGTGAGGTGTAACCAGGATTCCAGGATCTGACAGTTTGATGTGTGATTGAGTGTTTGACCCAGTTCACTTGGTGTGCTGTTGATGGCTCTTCCTGTTTCATTTCCTTGCTAATTGTGATCCTACTCTACCTCATCCTTTAATTGGAAAAATCAACCAGGAGGTTGTTGTTGTTGATGATGATTTTCTGGATCTTATTCAATTCATCTCATTAGAGTATTGAGAAACAAGTAAGATGATGATGTTTGTGTGTGCAGCTGGTGAAGAACCGTATTGGTTCAGATAATGAGATTATTTGAGCAGCTAATGATAACAGTGTTGGTGCATCATGGTTGATGAAGTTGTTATGATGAAGATGGTGATGACAGTGGTGATAATGAGTCTGCAACTGGTGATGATGAGTTTAGGTGCGACCACACTTGCTCGAAATGTGATTGACAAGATGAAACGAAGCTTTTGGTTAGATCTGTTGCAATATCTGAGTCTGAACGTTGGACAGACCCCTGAACCGTATTGGTTCAGATAATGAGATTATTTATTTGAACAGCTAATGATAACAGTGTTGGTGCATCATGGCTGATGAAGTTGGTATGATGAAGATGGTGATGACAATGGTGATAATGAGTCTGCAACTGATGGTGATGAGTTTGGGTGCGGCCACACTTGCTCGAAACGTGATTGACAAGATGAAACAAAGCTCTTGGTTAGATGCAATATCTGAGTCTGAACATTAGACAGACCCCTGAGCTGCATTTCCTCTTGATTATCACACGTTTGGAGTAAGTGTGGCTGCACCCTTTGTGTACCAGGTGATGAGTTGCATCATCTGGTGATGAACAGTATGATGATGATGGCAGTAGTAATGATGAGTGTGTGTGTATGTGTGCAGCTGGTGATGGTGAGTTTGTTATTGTAGCTGGTGATGAACAGCGTTGGTGCGTCCGGGTTGACGGGGATGGGTGGAAATGGGGGCACCAGCGACCCCCTTAGTGAGGATGGCGGCGGCGGCGGCGGTGGTGGTGGTGGTGGTGGTGGTGGTGGTGGTGGTGGTGGTGGTGGAGGCTCGGGTGACACGGTGACATCGCACATCGCTGGCACCAGCGATGACGACGATGACGAGGTGCCATCATCACCAGGGAGCTATGATGACGAAGAAGGGTCGATAGCCGGCGAGGATGACGTGACCGCCCAATTAGCGGCGGCAGGTGGGTGGTCAGGTGAGGTTAACCACGCTCTTGTGTTGTGCTGGTGGAGGGAACCAACGAACACCACATGGACTGACACTCAGTGCGATGCATCACCCATGACCACAACTTATAGGCCATTCAGACTTCACTTTTACTCAAACGAACCTGAGGCTTTTTTATTATTGATGCACTGATACGTCTTTCTTATCGCTATAGCATTGATAGTTCCGGTACATTGATATTCACCTACAGTCAGTATTTTTAATGCATTCATAGTATATTGTTATATTGATTACTGTATTTCTGTAATGCATTCTGATGACATTGATATGTATTATTTATTGCTCATGCATTCATACTACTTAGGTACAGTATTTACTTAAATCTGTCTTCACTGATGATCTTAGTAATGCATTAATACTATATTGATATTCATCATCATCCAGACCTCCCTTCCCACCCTAGGGCTTGGTGAGGATTAGCAACATCCAGACAACCAAAGTTTGCCCAGTTCAGTGGGCCACACTTCCATTCATTCATCATTCAAGTCAATGGAATCCTGCACCATCTGATAGGGGGGGGGAACACCACAGTTAGTAGCTTCACACATATACCCATCTGATAGAGCCAATCCAAATGCAGTCATGTTAAAAAGGGGTGCCAAGTCCCTGGTCATGAACTTCTTCACACAAAATTCATCCATCTAGCTCAATCTCTTGTCAGTCCTTTAGCCTCACCAACTTCCATACCTCTCTTTGTCACACGCTTATCCACCATATCTCTCCATCTTCTTGGCCCACCTCACCTCCTTCCTCCTTCAGATTTGCTCAGATAAACCTTTTTCACCACTCTGTTGTCATCCATTCTCTCCACATGGCCATACCATCTCAGTACACTCTTCGATTCTGGTGTCTATAGACTTCCTTTGTCCTCATCTTTCACGAGTCACATTATTCTGTACCCTGTCCACTCTTTGTACTTCACACATTCCTCAGCAGTCCCATCTTCACTGCTCTAAGTCTTGACTTTTCCATTCCACAACATCGTCTGTCACTCAGATGTTACAGTTGGCACTAATACTCCTTCATGTAAGCCTTGCGCAGCTGCTGCACTCAAGCCTCTGTTTCTTATCAAGGCCTTCATAGCACCAGCTTCTTTCCTTTCTTGTGTTACTTTGCTTTCCACCTCTTTTTCATATTTTCCTCACAGTACCCAGATATCTGAACTCTTTCACCAATTCCAGTCTCTCTCCATTTACTGTAATATCACACTGGGAATCACCTTCTCTCTCAATAAACATCACCTTACTCTCTACATTTACTCTCAAGGCACAATGCTCACAGACAACAGCAAAACTGAGCACTAGTCTCCCAAGCTCATGTCCAACATTTGCAAATATCACTGCATCATCAGCATACATCAAATTTGAGATATTCCGTCCATCACCATTCATTATTGATGCCATCCCTCTCTCCATTACTCATGTTTTTACATCTTTCATCAGCCCATCCATTTATATACATTGATATTATTATTATTATTATTACAGTACAGTAAGACTTCACTATAATGAACTAATTGGGGCCCAAACAATTCCAAAAAATGTGAAATTTCGATAAAAGTGACACCCGGACTTCCCCCTGCTAATCCGGACTTTTTCCGATATATCAGACATTAGTCTGGATCACATGACTACCATTGTGGTACTGTGTTGTAACTTCACTACATTAATCAAATGGTTTAATATATATAATAATCCTGTACTGTACATTGATAAACATGTCATTATTTACCTTATTGTGGTGAACGTAGCGGAAGTGGTCAGACAGTCTGGACTGCTTCTGGCTTTATCAGACGTTTTGCGATATATTGTATAGGAATTTAGTCCGGTAGGTCCTCGAGTCTGATAAAAGCAAATCCTGGTCTACTGAAGTCCATTATATCGAGGTTTTACCGTATTATTATTATTAGTGGTTGATGGGGGCACCTGCCATCCACTCACTCGATGTAGTGCTGCTCTCGGGTGCCTGCCATTGCCTCGCTTCCTTCCTTCTTTTCCATCTTTCCTCTTCTTTCTTTTCTTTTCCTACTGTCCATGGGTGGCTACACAGAATGACAAACCAAGTGGTTTCCTGTACACCAGGAAACCATTTACTATGCTGGATGGTAACCTTATAACCAAATTACTGTATGGCTTCTGGTGGTTTAGTGGGCATTTAAGGCACTCCAGTCGGAGTGAGCCAGTGCAGGTTTAATCCAATGGGTGGTTGGGGTTTGCTGCTCATGTAATGCCACACAGGGAGGAGTGAGGGTGGTCATTCTCATCTTAAATATCAGGACCAACTTGCCTAACCCTGGGCTGCTACGATCTCATAGGACAACACTGGATTAGTTGATGAATCAGTTTATGATGATGATGATTATTATTATTACCATTATTATTATTATTAATGCATTGATACAACATAGACACTCAATTAAGTATAATCATCTTTGCTAGTTTATTGATGGTACAGTCAACAGCAGAAATTAGCTTCAAGTTCTCCTGTATGATGTCAGCCTGTAATTGTGTAGAACTGTATGGCAGAGAGCTGTCAGATGTATTTTAACAACCATATATAATTTTATTTATTGACTGGGTAAGAATAGATTTCTTGTCTATTGTAGATTAGTAGAATTTTAATACAAGGAAACTTGAAGCAATTTTTATTTTTCAGCTGCATGTTGATATTCAATTTGATGTATACTGGTATCACTAGTAAGTTGATAGTTCCAGTACATTGATATCAACTTAACCCTTTGAGATTCCGACAACGCGTTTTCGAGTCATCATAAATCAAACCGTTGAGATTCTGATGACTCGAATTCGACTCATATGAAATAATATACAGTACACCCAACCCTCGGCTATCGCGCATTCCGCTATAGTGTTTTACCACTATCATGCATGTATAAAAAACCTACCCAAATTCCTTTATCACACACTAAATGCCTGCTATCATGCACCAGCCTTGTGGATCGAGCGAAAAAAAGCTTGGCCAAGTGGACACATCAGCTGACTAACCAAAACATTCAAGATGGCGGAGGATGCTACTCAAGCAGTGATTGAAGAAGTTCATTTGATAAAGTCTGTATGCTCAAGTGTGAATAAAACTCCACTATAATATATTAATAACCACTTTTATATACGTGATGATGATGGGAGGCCTTATACTTTGTCTTGGCTTAGAGGAAGGTGCTTCGTCACCAACACTTTCATAGCGGTTTTGCAAACAAACCTATAAACTAGTCGCTGCAGTATACCCAAAGACTCTTAAATGCTTCATTACTTAACACAGTGAATTTGGTGAAGTTCAACCTCCTCATAGAAGTGAAAAAGTCCACAGTTGGAGCACTTACAGTACACAGCTGAAGCGGCCGCCACCTTCTGTATTTATAAACAGTGGAGCACGCCGATAAAGTCTGTACAGTATGCTCATTTTTTGACTAGTAATCTCTCTACTATCTGGACGAACACATCCGGTTGCCTCACTATTCGGACATCGTGGGCTGATGGCCAAAACCCCAAAATTGCAAAAAAAAATAAAAACGAAAAAAATCCGATTTTTTCCGACTGCGTCAGTTTGAATTTCCTGCGCACGCCAACCAGCTCCCTTCCTGCTCTATCCCCCTCCTCCTAGTTCTGTCTCAACTCCTGTGAACAGTGGACAGCTGTCCGATTGTTTGCGGTATTTTTGTTCTTGTTTAAATAATCAAAAGTCACAGCGCTAAGGATTAAGTGTAGGTAAACACTGGATTACTGGACATGCTTCAAGAGCAATTATGACCACTGTAAAAACCTTAAAGGTGGGGGTAAACAAGGAGTAAACAACAATCATGGACATGTACGTAAATATTGTCAACTGCTAAATATTTTCCATAATCACTTCTAAATCCTCATTCTCTGGTTACATTTTATTTTCTTCATGCTTTGTGGCCTATATTTGAGTGCACAGGCTGTGAAAGAGATGATTTTCTCAGCGATTACCATGTCTCTTACATACGTTCACTATCTAGTCAACTGGTGAACATTTTTGCCCCACACACCTCTAAATCATGATTTTTCTGGTTACATTTTATTTGCTTCATGCTTTGTGTCCCAAATTTGAGTGCATAGGGTATGAAAAGGTGATTTTCTCAGTAATAATCATGTCTCTTCCTTATGTTCATTTTGTAGTCAGCTAGCGAACACCCCTGCCTTACTCACCTCAAAATCATCATTTTTGGGTTAAAATGCGATTAATTCATGCTTTTTGCCACTTATTTATGTGAATGGGGTCTTAAATAAGTGCTATGCATATCTGGTAGGGAGGTAGGTAGGTGGTTTTCTGATTTAGGTTAGGTTATGTTAGGGTCAAGAATGACCAGTGCTGTTGGTGAACAGTGAACACCTTTGCCATACCTAACTCTTTTTCTGGTAACAGTTTATTTATTTGATGCTTTGTATCCCATATTTTAGTGCATAAGATGTGAGAAATGATGATTTTCATAGTGATTGCCACGTCCAATACTTACTTATACTAACCTGCCAGCTCATGAACACCCCTGCCTTACTCACCTCAAATTCATCATTTCTGGGTTAAAATTCGATTAATTCATGCTTTGTGCCAATTATTTTTGTGAATATGGTCTTAAATAAGTGCTATGCATATCCGATAGGGAGGTAGGTAGGTGGTTTTCTGATTTAGGTTAGGTTAGGGTCAAGAATGTCCGGTGCAGTTGGTGAAGAGTGAACACCTTTGCCATACCTAACTCTTTTTCTGGTAACAGTTTATTTATAGGATGCTTTGTATCCCATATTTTTGTGCAGAAGGTTTGAGAAATGATCTTTTTCCTAGTGATTGCCATGTCCGATGCTTATTTACACTAAGCTGCCAACTCATGAACATCTATGCCTTACTTACCTCAAAATCATCATTTTGGGGTTCAAATTCAATGAATTCATGCTTTGTGTCCATTATTTAATGCATATGGTGTGAGAAAGAGTGATTTTCTTAGTGATATCCATGTCTGATACTTACACTTGCTGGCAAGTTGTGAGCACCTATTCCTTACTCACCTCTAAATCATCATTTTTTGGTTAAAATTCAGTTAATACATGCTTTGTGTGCATTATTTATGTGAAAGGGGACTTAAATAAGTGCTATTCATGTCCAGTAGGGAGGTAGGTAGGTGGTTTTCTGATTTAGGTTAGGTTAGGGTCATGAATGACCAGTGCTGGAGCTTCAGGGCCACTATCCGGATGAGACCACTTTCCGGTCATGCCTTTGGCTCTATTATGTCGGATAGTGGGAAGATTACTGTAATATGTTATTATATGGTACAAAACGGGTATCTTAGAGGTAAATATTGAGGTCATGGCGCCAATTAGAATTATTACTGTAAGTTCTTCACTTCGGCTATCACGTTTTCGGCTATAGCGCAGCCATGGTGGCACCAATTAGGAGTGATAGCCAAGGGTGGGGTGTACTGTATTTATTTTTTGCATATTTTCCATCTCCTGTCTGGCCCTGTTCCATATACACAATCCTGTTTATCCTTTTCCGACTACAATACAGTATTTCTTTTTACAGGGACGAGTACATCAAGTAGATATGCATAATAGATAGGTTTTGATCATGAATAATATCGGTATTACCAGCATTGATATTTGCCAGTGTGACAGCGAGAGCATTCACTTTTCTCTGTGAATACTAATATAAATTGCTATAACCTACATAAAAATAGAAAGGGAATTTACTGTAGATTGACAAGGTGCTATCAAATTTCACGTAACTCTAGTATTTTTTTTTTTTACAAATATTTTTCTATAGAAGGGTGTGCAGTTTTTCCTTTTCGGCTAACTTCTACTCATCCTGTTGGCCTTTTAGCTGTCATATTTATCTTTTTCAGCCATACAGTGATAAAGAGCAACTCTTCAGCTTTAAAACGGTACCATATTCATTAGTCTACCATAAAAGGTTAGTGTACAGTGGCCAATTAAGTACAAATATCGCAGCGCAATGGCACCCTCTATGTGCACCTGGCTGAATCTGTCAGAGATACAATCGGCTGAGGGCCGAAAGTCTCAAAGGGTTAAGTACATCCTTGTTATCACAGATGTATTGATGGTACTTCTATATTCATCTTACTACTTTTAAAAGTTCTTGATATTTTTTACTCAAAATTAGCTTAAGAATAATCTGAAGTTTCTCAAAAATCTCATGGGACATGCTGTACCTGTTGGCACAGTATACTCTTGGTTTCAAAAGCTATATGGTCATTACAGGTACACATTAATATGGTGGTATTTAGGTGGCAGTCACATAACCAGTTAAAGGCTCTGTATTAATGGTTTAAGGAACTCCAGTTGGCTTTGGCCCTTGAGGGTTTGTTGCTCACATAATGCCACTTAAGAGTGAGTTACTGATCACCAGCTGTAGATGTGGGGGAGTGCTCTTTATTATTTCACTTCATTCTTGAATCATAATATTGCCAGACTTGAAGCTTGTCTGCACAATCTCAGTTTCAGTAACATACCCTTTCCTGTATTATATATCAAGTTAATGACTGAGAACAGAAGGACATGGAGGCAGTTTGTTTGTGGCCACCCTATCTAAGATAAAGGTTCCTGGCTTTGGATAGATAGGCTGATATGTTGAAAAAAAGAAACAAAATGTCCCACATGCTTTCTTGTATTCTTACCCTTCCCAGAAGATCTGAATATGTGAAAGCGTTTGGGAGATTTTGTTTCCATTTTGTTTAGTTATTGGAATATCTGTTAATTATGTTGAACCAAGTGATTTATTTGCTTAACTAGATAAATAAAATTCTCATTAAGATAGTACCATTAATAAGTGACCTGGGTGATGCATCGTCTTGAGCACTAACCATGTAGTCATTGGTAAAGGGAAGGGCAAAAAGCAAGAAGAGGAGCAAGACTTCAGCTTTGCATGATCATTTATTTTACTTATTTATTCATTTATTTACAGTATTTATTTTCCTGACTGGCTTTGAATGTGTTAGTTTTCTTTCAGTTAATTTTCTTCATTTTCAATATATTGTGCATGGGAGACATTGCACTAATTTGTTTTACATATTTTACATGTGAAGTAGTATTTAGTTATTTTGTGTGTGTGTGTGTATATATATATATATATATATAGTAGTCATTGGTAAAGGGAAGGGCAAAAAGCAAG
>JAGKTI010013711.1:0-22643 GCA_018397915.1 Birgus latro
TAAGTGCACCAGCTATGAAAAAGGTTGAAGCAGTGAATTTGATGTCCTGTCATAACCTAACCTAACCTAACCTAACCTAACCTAACCTAACCTAACCTAACCTAACCTAACCTAACCTAACCTAACCTAACCTAACTTAACCTAACCTAACCATTTTTCTGGTAGCAATTAACATCATTTACTGTATTTGATGCTTTGTATCCAGTAATTTAGTGCATAAAATGTGAGAAAAGATGATTTCCATGTCCGATACTTACTTATACTATGCTGGCAAGTTCTGAGCTCCTATGACTCACTCACCCCTAAATCATCATTTTTTGGTTAAAATTCAATAAATTCATGCTAGTTGTGCATTATTTATGTGAAAAGGGACCTAAATAAGTGCTATACATGTCCACTAGGGAGGTAGGAAGGTAGTTTTCTGATTTATGTTAGGTTAGGTTAGGGTCATGAAAAACCAGTGCTGGAGCTTCAGGACCAATATCCGGACATGCCTTTGGCTCTATTACAACGGATATTGGAGGGATTACTGTATATATATATACGCACACAACTACTTACAGATTCCCGGTGCAGCAGCGATGGAAGCAACATCTCCTCTCGCGACGTCCTCGCCACCTGCTACAGCCTTCGACCCGTTGAGGGGGGCTAGTACTTCAGCAGGTCTCCAGCCACCTCGGGCCCACACCACCTCTGGCACCGTGAAATGGTACAACGTGAGGATGGGGTACGGATTCATTCGGCGCCAGGACACCGGCGCTGATGTATTTGTGCACCGTCTGAAGATCGATGTTACCAATTCACGGGGCCAGAAACGCCCGTTGTGCGAGGGAGAGGCTGTAGTGTTCAATCTCCTTCAGACACCGAAAGGTCCCGAGGTTATTGACGTTACCGTGCCTCGAGGTGCAGCTGTGCAGGGCTCTGCTCCTGCACGGCGGCACCCCTCGGCCTGGGGTCGTCAGCCTAGGGACCCTCGATGCTCTGGGGAGATTGACGCTATGGTCACTATGTGTATCACAACGGCTCGAGCATTTTGCGGTGGTGACAAGGCGGTGATGCTTGTTCTTCTTCCACAGATTTTTTAGAAGAACGGGCTTTCGCGCATTGTCATCCTGCAGTGCTTTGCCCGCGATACTTACACTGCCCCTCGTCAGGAGCGTCGCGCCTCCAAGCTGCAGCCTCCTAGACCCCGCCCAACACCGCGGATCAGGCTCCAGCTCGATGCTTCCCTAAACCGAGCATCTGCTGCCACCGCCACTACCGTTGTTGCACCGCCCACTGAGACAGCCCAGCCAGCTCCTACGGTTGATTCCCTCTGCTCACCGTCAGCAGCCGAGGAAAGGGCTTCTCCCGTCCACTCCACTGACAGGGAAGAAGTGGACCTCCCGCCCTCGACTCCTCCACCTGCTGTTGATGGCGAGCCGAGGAGAAAGATGAAAAAGAGGAAGGGGAAGAAAGGAGGGCCTCCACCACCGGTTGAGATGGAGACAGACCATCCTACGTCTCCTCCACCATCTCCACCGCCTGCCTCCACCACCACCGCTCCTCCACCTCCACCGCCTGCCTCCACCACTGCTGATCGCCGTCAGGAAGTCTTGGCCCGACTCCCTCCACTGAGAGAGGAAACTCGCGCCCATCGTGGATCAGATCTTTGAACATCAAGATCGTTATCATCGGGCCAACTTCTCTGACGTGACGGACTCCCTCTACCGCCTCCACATCCGCTGTCAGCAATTCCACGACCGCCACGCCGAGTGCCTGCTTCAGACGAGCGAGAGTCATGCCGACGACGTGGCCATCGTAGACTACGTCGTCCGTGCTATTTTAAAACATCATGGTCAAAACTAGCTCCGGCTAGTTCACCTGCTCTCCATCTGCAGTTCCACCACTACGGGCTCTCCACCCTGAGCCCGTGCCACATCCGTGTGGCGAATCTAATCATCATCATCATCATCATCATCAACTACTTACAGCATACACTTCCAAAAAGTGGATTGTCACCACTGCCTCTGCTGTCTAGGTTCCATGGCATAAAGACCTTGGGTGTGAAGAAAAAAGTTGCCCATTACCCATTATTCTGGACACCAATAACCGCAAAACTTAAACGCACCCTGGCAGTGTATCCATATGGCACAGGTCTTCCTATCTAGGGTTAAATATGCCATTATTGGCCACATTTTCAATAAGTGAAGTTAGATATAGCATTACTGCATTGGTTTTCGAGCTGGAGAAGTTAGAGATAGCATTATTGGAGCCACTATCAATACGAAGTTAAATACAGCATTATCAGAGATGTTTTCGAGCTGAAGATAGATTTAACGTTAGTAGAGAGATTTTCAATATGGAGGTTAGATATAGAATTACTGGTGATGTTTTCAATATGGAGAAGTTACATATTGTACCAAATATTAGACAACTTCTCGAAATGAAAAAATTTGATATTATTCAAGACATTTTCAGTATGCAAAGTCAGATTTGGCAATTTTTGGCATTTTCAAGCTAGGTAGAGACAGCATTCTTACACTGTCAACATGAACTTAGATACTGCATTATTAGAGGAATTTTTTGACGTTACATATAGCATTATTAGTGACGTTTTTTAGCTAAAGTTAAGTTTAGCATTACTTCGGACTTTTACATGAAGGTAGATACTGCATTGAGGTGTTTTTAATATCGAGAAGTTACATATAACATTATTAGAGACGTTTTCACGCTGGAGAATTAGATATAGCATTACTGGAGAGGATTTCATGCGTATGTTAGATTTAGCATTATTTGAGACATATTCAAGCTGGGGATGTATGATTTAGCATTACTGAACACTTAATATGAAGTCAGATTTAGCAAATTTAGACATGTTTTCAAGCTGGAGATGTTAGATACAGCATTATTTGATGTTTTTGACATGGAGAAGCTACAAACAGCATTATTTGACACGTTTTTGACATGGAAAGGTTAATAATAGCATCGAGAAGTGTCGACGTGAAGTTTAACATTCATCACTTTTTTCACTATAAAATTCCCAACTGAACAAAATCGTCTGGTGGCAACAAGAATAAAGTGGTGTTCTACAGCTGAGGAAATTATATCAACTCCATTTCTCCCTTCAAAGCATCCTTAAGTTATGTACCACAACCCTCCTACACTCCCTTTTATTCGTCCATCTTAATTTGCCAGATTTTCGCCACTATCTAACGCATTTCACTTATTTTTATGACAGATTAATAATAAAAGTGGTTCACTTTTTTCACATTGTATGTCTTCCCCACTTGCATACAAAAAAAAAACTATAATTACTGAATTTTTATAATACAGGTATTTACCTTAACATTTTGAATGACTATTGCATAATTGTTTATATAAAATTACTTGGTTATTTCAGTTAACGTGTATATCCTGGAAATTTGTAATCCCGACCAGTCAAATATTTTTCCAGTGCTAGAGATGCCTTCTTGTGGTGGCATCGGTAGTTAGGCGGATCCACTGCCCAATCTGACAAACGTTCAACTCCCTACGCCTGAAAGGCGAAGCTAGAACAAATTCAACCTGCAGTTCACTGGGTTCACGTAGATAAGCCTGTGGCCACAACTCAATCGCTAGGCAAAATTAATTTTCCCGCCAAAACTAATTTTCCCTAAAAAGCTGTTTCCCGCCAAAACCAATCACCTGACAACGAATTCTCCACCAAAAAGTAGTTTTCCTGCCAAAACCAATCACCTACCCAAAGAGCCTCCCGCCAAAACCAATCACCTGCCAGAACAGATTTTCTCGCCAAAACCAATCACCTGTCAGAATGGATTTTCCCGCCAAAACCAATCACCCGCCAGATCGAATTTTCCCGCCAAAATCAATCACCTGCCAGATCGAATTTTCCCGCCAAAACCAATCACCTGCCAGAACAAATTATCCTGCTCAAACCCGCCAGAATGATTTCTTCCGCCAAAACCCGCCAGAATGAATTTTCCTGTCAAAACCTGCCAGAATGAATTTTCCCGTCAAAACCCGCCAGAATGAATTTTCCCGCCAAAACTAATTTTCCCAACACCCGCCAGAACTAATTTTCCCGCCAAAACCCGCCAGAATTAATTTTCCCGCCAACACCCGCCAGAAATAATTTTCCCGCCAACACCCACCAGAATGAATTTTCCCGCCAAGGCGAATTTTCCCAACAAAACCCGCCAGAATTAATTTTCCTGCCAAAACCTGCCATAATGAATTTTCCTACCAAAACCCGCCAGAACGAATTTTCCCGTCAAACCAAACACCTGCCACAACTAATCTTCCCGGCCAAACCAATCACACGCTAATTTTCCCGCCCAAACCAATCACCCGGTGCTTAAGGACCCCTTCCCGTGGCGGCAACGGCAGCCTATAGGACGAGCGTATTCACTGCCAAGTAGTATAAATTCCCTCAAACTCCTCCCAAGCCCTCCAAAGGATGGACTGAACAAAAAAGGGCAACTTCCTCCTGCAGCCCACCGGGTTCACGTTCACCTTATGAACTGTGCCAACCGGTTCACCCGTTACATCACTATCGGGTAGAGTAGCTTACAAGATCCACTTACTATACATGTAAATCACTGTACAGGTAAATTTGACAAGTGGCACTGCAAAAGAACTTACCTGTCACTTCTTTTCCTGTTTTCAGGTCAGTCATTTTCTCCTTATTTTCCTTTTCCCTTCATCTTTTTTGCCTAATGTATACAAAATATATAATTCCGTCAAAGAAAATAGCACCGGTATTAACAACACGGTCGCTGCTGCAGTGTCATCAGTTTCTGTCCCCTTATTTCTCGAGATCCTGTTACCCCATACTGATCCTACTTATGTCTATCATCTCCATATACTATTCTTACAATTCCTCTGACTAACAACTACAAATAACTCGTACTTACTTCAATAGCCAATGGAGACCGAGGCACCAGGAGCGGCACACCCTCACCGTCCAACTTTCAAACTCCGACTGAGGATTGAGGATTTTTTTTTTGGGGGGGGGCTTAATGGCCATTGTCCTTTTGGGGGACATTAGGCCAGCCAAATATATGTGTAAAGGTAGTCAGGGATGTCGCGTACCCGAATTTATATACTCCCGCCAAAACTTCCCGCCTGAACCAAAACCCGCCAAACTCAATATTTAAGCAATATTACAGTATATTTTTAGGCTTATTATAACTGAAAAGGCTTAAAACTTCAGAATACCTTCATTTTCAACTGAAATTCAAAGAGATTTCATTGTTATAAATGAAAATCTCCAGCTTGCAACATCTGGCACTTTTCAAAATTCAAACCGTCTGCCATAAATGGCCACCCCCTCCAATCCATACCTTTATGGGATGACACCTATTTAAACGGGTGAATCAACTACCTGGCTATACGAATGTTCCTCATCTACTTCCCTATCTCCCAGAGGGGGGATAGGAAAACCTGCAGTCCACTGGGATTCACACATTTCTGAGAAACTAGGAGTTCAACAACAACAACAACAACAACTACTACTGCTTACCTTACCTTACCGAAGTGCCGTGCCCCTGCAGACGTTGGCGACCATGGAATGCCACACCTCTCTGTCTTCTGTCAATTGCAGCAGTTGTCCAGCCGTGTATCCTCCCCTCGCTGTTCTTACTATTCCAACCATATACTTCTCTCTTTGCCTGCCTCTTGCTCTACTACCTGGGACTCTTCCCGTTAAACTCAGGTTCTCTATCTTTCCTCTTCTCATAACATGTCCTAAAAATCTCATGTCTTCCTCTCACGTGTGCCAGTAATTCTCTTCTGACATCCATTCTCCTTAACACTTCTTCATTTGATATTCTCTCTGTCCAAGAAATATCCTTCTCGTCCTTCAGCTGATCTCATTATCATCTCACTGTACAGAGGGAGATAGAATGCAGCTGCATACAGTTTTCATTAGCCAGTTGATAATGGAGAGTAATCCAGAATAGTGAATAATTTTACAGTTTATTTGGTGTGATAGCAGGTGTTTTGACGACTGTGCCTGTATGTTGCTTGGTGGGCTGCATCTGCACCATCTGGACCAGCCAGAGCCACAAGTTGGTGCTGCCATCACCTGCCCCACATCATTGCTTCTCCACCTTCCACACCCTGCCTCACTCACCATGACAAATGGGTAAGTATGTAACCTTTAATTGCTGCAAAACTGAAGCACATTTACTCTGACCGGATAAAAATCACTAACCCCTTTCAGCTCATTTTGTGGCCAGGTGTAGTCAGCTTGGAGGGTCAATATGTATAGCAACCAAGGAGACTCATAACTAAAACTCATCAAGTTTCATGCTTCCCTGGCTTGATGGTAATGGTGGGAGTGGACCAGTTCCATCACATGATAACAAACCTGTTGTAACCCATCCAGTTGGGTGACCTGCATTTTGCTTTATTCCTACCATTTACAGGTGCTTTGAGTCAGTGTAGGAAAGGCAGCTTTGTAGTGAAGGAGTAAATGATGGCTGGATCTAACCTCTCCAGTTCAAATACTCACTCCCAAGCTGATTACAATCTTGTGAACGTAATTAGAATAAGTTATAAAAATGTCATTGAAATGGTGATTCAATATCTAGCTGGTTCTTGAACTGTGTCATTGATTCATTAACCAAACCATTAACCTCTATAGCCCTGGGATGGAGTGGAGAGGTATATGAGAGAGGGGGTGTGTGAGCTGGGAGCAGGGCAATGAAATGGTGGGGGCAGGGCAACATGGAGGCGATTTGTTTGTGGCCACTCCTTACGGGATTAAGGCATCTGGCAGTAGATAGATAGACAGCCAAGGGATGTCTTGTTTTACTCTTGCCATCTCAGGATTATTTTATTCAGCTAAGGACAGACTTTTCAAACTGGAGGGTTAGAAATAGCTTTAATAAACCTTTCAGTGCCAAGCTTAATAGCTATCATCTGGCTACAGCACAAGTAAATTAGATGGAACACCACTTGCATTCAGGGAGGTATCTGATTAATATCATGGGAAGTGTGAAAGAGTATCTATCTATCTGTCTGTCTGTTGTCATACGCCTTAATCCCGTAAGGGGCTGTTGAGAAAACGCAGCTTTAGCTAATGTATCTGTCCTCTCGTTGCTCACCACACCAACATATGCAGGAACCCAAGTCCACATGATGGCCACGAAGAAAATGGCATTATAAAACTGATAATACCAATGGATGGGATGCTTTACAAGACTCCAGTGCGGAGAAAACACTACAGCAGTCACTAACAATCACAAAAACAGATTGGGGGAAAGTACAAGTGGTTTTGTGGGCGTATAAAATGGCAGTCAGTTCCGCCGTACACACTGAAGTAATAGGAAAGGACAGCGTTCGGTTTTAATTGCACAGTATTAATTATCGCTGCCCCGTTTCTGTCTTCTGCTTCGGCCATTTAACTTTGTGTGTGCGTGTGTGTGTAGTTGTAAATGACAGTGGAAGGGAATGAAAAAGTGGTTTTAGATGTGGTTGCGTAAAAGGGACGTAGTGTGTGTGTGTGTGAACCATTCCATTCCACAGCTTAGGGAAAATGTGGCTAAATATGGTTGATTATATTTTAAGGTGTTTCTAATTCCTAATAAGAAAATCAAAAAGAAAAACTCGATTTGCCTCCCCCCCCTTCTCTGTCACTGGTCCTCACCTGACTTTCCCCCCATTTCCATTTCTCTCTTCTTCCTCCTCCATATCTCTTTCGTACCCTTCCTTGCCTTATTTGTCAACATAACTGACAACCCGCAACCATCCCCTCCTACGCGGTACAGAGGCGACAGAATGTCTGTCACTGCATCGTCAATCGTAATCACCGCGAGAGGGCAGCACCTCCTGGGACTTTCCTCCACCACCCCGTAGCCTTCCTGTGACCGTCGCGAGATGGCAGCACTATACAGAGATACTCTTAAAAAATACAAACGCTGAGGCCTATTGTCTCTTATTCCGGATTAATGTAGAGATTAAATTATAAAGAGGTGTTGCAAAGCCTATACTACTCTGGTAGGAGCCTAGAAGTTGCATTCCCTATGTTCATAACACTCGACATCGGTGAACTACCCATCCCTCCGGCCTTACAGAGGTGACTGAAGCCCGTGCAAGAATTATGTAAACAGAAAATATGCTACATACAGCAAAATGAAGAAATTTGGGCAATTTATTACTATATTAAAACTGCAAATACACAAACCTTCCAATAAATTCCACAACCAATCACCGTCCTCACTGTACCAAGGTTTTATGCCGTAAAAAATGGTTTAAAAATTAATTAGTCTAAAGGCATTTTGTGGGAGAGCTGCACCAGTAACATATGCAGAAAAGCAGTTATCTACTTCTTTTAACATATATAATATAGCCAACAGTCAGTGTCTGCAATAGGTCAAGGGTTTTGTGCAGTATCACACCATATGAAAGAAAAAATTGCTTAAAAAATTCAACTCTGCTTCAACCACCGAAGTTAGCGAGCCGAGAAGTTGCCAGACATTTCTAGTAACATTTTTATTTTGGAATGATTTCGGTGCTATTCAAATATACTGAGAGAGGAGTTCATTCAAGTTTTTCTATACCATAATGCTCAATCACACTAGTATGCCTTTTTTTGTCCAGAAGTTCAAATATACTAGCTTTTCGTGAATCAAAATACATACAAGTACTACCATACGAGTTGGCGGAGGTTGCATTCAAAACGCACAGCCTCGAAGTTCATTATTTCGACATATTTCCGCTTGATTACTGTACGTTACTGCCTCTACAGTGTGTGATGATGAGGTAAGACATACATAAACGCTTCTGTCATGAGTTAGATGTGAGTTTGAAGTGATTTAGGCCACAAATAGATATTGTTGTCACTTCATTCATGTCTTCTCACCTTGTGTACGTTTCATTCATAATTTTGTACTTGAATTTACCCATTACGGCATTGTTTTACGCTGCAGACCTTTAAATTCATTTATGCTTAGGTTGGTACGTCATTCAAGAAGAAAGATATGCGATAGAAAGATGAAACGGGAAAGAAAGAAGAAAGAAATGGAAGAAAAAGATATGAGAATGAAAGAATAAAGAAAGAGAATAAGTCGAGAAAGACGGAAACAGAAAAAGAAGGAAGAGGAAGGCGGAAGTAGAAAGAAATGGATGAAAGATGAAGGAAAAGGAGAGAGGGACAAGAATGATGAAAGAGGAGGTAATTAAGCGACTGAGAAAGAGAAGAGGAGGATGAAAGATGAAGGGATGAGGATAGAGCAGAGGAAGAAGATGAAAGAAAAATGGTGAAACACGGGGAAGGAAAGAATAGGGTCAAGGATGAAGGAAGAGTTGAGGATAAGAGAATATAAGAGGATGGAAGCTGAAAGAAAAAGTGATGAGACAGGAGGGGGGGGCGGTTAGTGGGTGATACATTGGTCCTGCTAAATCTAAAAGTATTAAAAACCAATCTAGCGGGAGGTTTTATATTCTTATTCTATATCTAGCGTTTTTTTATGTCCTATTTGCGTTTTTCTCGGATAATCCGACGGATTTTTACCACTTTTAAGACCAATGTAGCGGACTGATATCATTTCCTTTGGCAACGCTGTCATCGCCGCGAGAAGGCAGCAATTACGATGTCATCTTGTCGAATTCTACACCTCTCTCCCCTCTCTATATCTCCTTCACCCTTTCACCTTACCAAAGCCTTCATTACCCCTCCACTCCTTTCATTTCTTCAGTCATTTCCCAAGAGAGAGAGAGATAAAGGCATAGGAAGCAACCATCAGATTCTTCAGAAGTTCCTCTCTCGACGCTCTCATTTTAATGCCATCTCCACCCCCCATCTCTCCCAAGCCTCCCTCGCACCTCCAATCCTCCTTCATTCCTCCTTTCATCTCCAGAGTCATATCAGAAGAGAGTGGAAGGAGCAGCCAAAACAGGCCTAAGATACGGCCTGGCTGGATGAACGAGAGAATGCCCACTGGAATCGCGGTGGAAAAAAGGGATCTCTCTCTCTCTCTCTCTCTCTCTCTCTCTAATATCTTTTATTGAATCTGTTCATCCTTGGTCACCTAATGGAGGCTCTCCATGCTACTCGATCTCTGGCAGCCTCCCGATTCAGTCCCTTAACCCTCAGCTAACACCACATGCCCAAACCACCTCAGTCTACCTCTCCTCATCACAACTCTCTCCATTACCTTCATTACTTGATCTAAAAGCTTTATACCTCTATAATTTCCTCATTCCAGGGCAGCACCCTCCCCTTTGTACACAATTGCAATTACACTCTTCAGCCAATCATGTGGGACAACACACTCATAATAATTTTTATCAGGTCAGTGACTAACCTCAACCCAGTATCTCCTGAGGCCTTCAACATTTCAGCAATCATCCCAGACACACCTGCTGCCTTTCCCACCCACATCCTGCATATTTCCCCATTCACAGCAGCAGTATCAATCAAAGGCCAAGGGCCAAACACTGGATCTGCTGGCTCCAAACCTTCCCTGTCCCAGTGAAACTCCTCATTCAACAACCAGCAATTATGTCCTCTCCATGCATCTTTAATATCTCCACTATTCACAACTGCCCTTCCCTCATTCTTCACACACTGCTCACCTATAATATCCCGATTATCCCTCTTCACCTGATTTGCCACCCTAAATATCATATTTTTCCATTCCCCATTATTTAGGTTAAGTAAAAATCTCTGTGACTCAGACTTTGCCCTGTATACCTCTCTTCTAGCCCTATGCTTGGCAGCCAAGTACTCCTCCCTGTTACTGCCCTTCTTCCATTACCGGAAAAGCCTTTTTTTTTCTCCTTAACTGCAGCTTCTACACCCTCATCCCACACCAAGTTACTTTATGTCTTGGTGGGCCTCTTGTCTAACCACATATTACATCAGTAACTCTCAAGAGGTTGTTCTTAAGGGCTCTGTACTGTTCATTTACGCCTCTGTCTACGGCTCCCTGTTCAGCCACCACTCTCCTTATCTCACTATAAAAGGCATCCCTTACTGCTTGATTTTCCAGCTTCCATATTTTCCTCCTAGGTACATATATCCTCTTTTTCATCACTTATTATTTAAGCACCATGTCACAAATCAATAGTTTGTGCTGCTGCACACACTCCTCACTTCCTATAACTTTAACATTCCTCACTAACCTATCAATCCTCCTGACCAAAAAATAAAGAAAAAAAAAAATATCCATGGGGTTATAAGACTGTAGGTAACATTAGGATACAAATGCCAATTATGAAGAAATATGAGTTGTGAGTGGTTGTGAGAAAAATTTTGTGAGAACTAAATAAGGAGTCACTGAAAGTATTCTACATACTGGTATTAATCCTGAGCACAGTCACTTCAAAGAAAACTGTGAATGGGAAGAGGATGAATAATATCCTAGTCTATTCCTCTATTTATAGCCTGATGCCTTAATAACGTAAGAGGTGGCCACAAACAAACTGTCTCCATATCACCCTGTCCCTTGCCATTTCACTGCCCTCCCTTCAACTTACATTTGAAGCCGATCAAGCAGCATGGAGAGCTTCCGTTAGGTGACCTAGGCCGATCTATGCAAGGATGTCGATGCCTCTGATACGATGACACAAATTAAATTATGAAAATCGTTTGATTTAGAAAGACATCTAACACTGATCCTTTGTCTCTTTTCAGTTAATTTATGGACATGTGTAGTAAGATCAAATGAGTTATCTTAACTAGTAACAAAGGAGAAAAATTCCTAGGGCTCAGGATTCCATGCAACAACTACTGTAGCTCCTTTTCAGTTAGTTGATGGCCTAGTGTAGGCAGATTGGGAGTTATTTTGACTATAGGTCTGTTACAAGAACTAGGTTCATATTTTTCTTTTGTGGGTTATTTCACACAGCTTATTGGTAGAAGGACAGTGGTTTGGCCTATTAAAAAGTACTGTGGGGTTCTTTTTGGTTAAAAAATTTTCAGCATCTTGATTTTTGAGTTTGAACAATAGATGAACACTAGAATATGATGCTTGTCACAAACAAGTGCTGTGGAAAGAATAACTAGCTGTAGCATTGTCTTGTTCTGCCACTGAACTATGTATGAAATGGGTTATTGCAGACTATGTTGGGCAAGTTAAGGTATATGGTAGTAGTAGTAGTAACAGTATTAGTAGTAGTAATAGTAGTAGAAATGTAATCTGGTGTATTTCTGCTGAATGTCTAATCTATCTATCTATCTATCTATTGCCAGACACCTTAATCCCACACGGGGTGGCCACAAACAAATCGCCTCCATGTCACTCTGTCCCCTGCCATTTCACTACCACGCTTCCAACTCACACCCCCCTCTCTCACATACCTCTCCACTCCGTCCCTCCATCTCATCCTTGGCCTCCCCCTCCCTCTTGCCCCCTCCACCTCACTCACATACACTCTCCTCGTCAGTCTCTCACTCTCCATCCTCTCCACATGCCCAAACCACCTTAACGTGCTTCTCCTAACGCTTCCCATCACATCCTCAACCACACCACAACGCTCCTTCACTTCCTTATTTGTTAGTCTGTCTCTCCATGTGACTCCACATGCTCCTCTCAAATAACTCATTTCCACTGCTCTCACTCTTGATTTCTGTCCTTCCAACAGAGTCCAAGCTTCACTTCCATACGTCAGAGTTGGTATCACAGTACTGTCATGTAACAACTTTTTCACTTCCATGCTCACTTCCCTGTTTCTTATCACTGCATTCAACGAACCAGCAACCTTCCTTCCCTGCTGCACCCTTTCGAGCACTTCACCCTCCAGACTTCCATCCTTACTCATCACACTGCCCAAGTACTTAAATTCACTCACATTCTCCATATCCTTCCCATCCAATCTCACTGTACATTCACACATTCACTGGCTTCACTTCTCTTGAAGACCATCACTTTACTCTTCCCTACACTCACCTTTAGATTCCGTTTCTTATACACTCTCCCAAACTCATCTACCAAGCCTTGCATCTCCCCTTCATCTTCGCTCAACAACACAGTATCATCTGCAAACAACAGTACAGGGAGTTTCCAAACACTGCCCTCTCTCACTAGGGCCGCTCCAACATCCACTGCCCAACCTTGTATCTCTTTTATAACCCCATCCATATACAGATTGAACAACCAAGGAGACATGACACATCCTTGTTTCAATCCAACCTTCAAATGGAAAGATTCACTCAGTTTGCCATCCACACGCACTGCAGCCTTAGCACCCTCATACATACTCTTCACTGCCTTCAACAACTTCCCATCCACTCCATATATTCTTAATACCTTCCACAAACCTTGTCTATCCACCCTGTCATATGCTTTCTCCAGATCCATAAAGGCTGCATACAACTTCTTGCCCTTCTCTAGAAACTTTTCCACTAAGGATCTAAGAATGAATATCTGGTCTACACAACCTCTTCCCTTCCTAAAACCTCCTTGTTCTTCTCCAACTAATTCCTCAGTAATTTCCCTAACTCTGTCAATAAGTATCCTACCATATATTTTTCCTATTACACTGAGAAGGCAAATGCCCCTATGATTACCACACACTGCTTTTTCCCCTTTTCCTTTGTACAGAGGAATAATTATACCTGACTTCCAATCCTCCGGGACTCTACCCTCCTCCCAAGCCAATCTGCACACCTTCCACATCCATTCTATTACTATCTCTCCCCCATGCTTCAGCATTTCACCACACACTCCATCAATTCCTGGGGCTTTCCCCATTTTAACTTTCTTCATTGCTTCCACCACTTCCATCCTGGTGATTTCTTCCTCTCTTCTCACAACCCTCCTTCTCCCTGCCATTCCCCAGCCACTTATACTTGCATTACTTTCATTCTCTATGTTCAACAGTTCATTAAAGTGTTCTCTCCATCTGTTTACTTTTTCTCCCTTCTCCACTAGTAATCTACCATTTTTATCTTTCACACCCCCACTGACTTCGTTGGCACCCTGTCTAGCTCTCTTTACCTCCTTCCAGAACATTTTCTTACATTCCCTCCACTTTACACTCAAATTCCTTCCAAATTCCTCATCCACTCTCTTCTTACTCTCTCTTACTAATCTTTTCACCTCTCTCCTCCTCACTACATATAACTCTCACGTCCGTCTCTCAGCTTCTTCGTTGCCCCTGTTCCTCATCCACTCATTATATGCTTTTTTCTTTTGTTCCACAGCATCTCTCACCTCTTCAGTCCACCATGCTGTTCCCTGAACCCCCTTTCGTCTTCTCTTCACCCCACACACTGCCTCACATGCTGCACAGATTTCTTCTGTGAATACCTTGCACACACCTTCCACGTCCCCCATCTGCTCCAATCTATATTTACCCAGTCGCTCTTCTACTTCCCTTTTATATTCAGCCTTTATTCCATCCTCTTGTAACTTTTCTACCCTCCTTGTAACAAATACTTCTTCCTGTCCTTCCCTTCTTCTCTTCCTCCATCTTGTTTGGACTTTGATTCTGGCCACCACCAAGTGGTGGTCAGAAAGTCCACTCCCCCAACCTCTATATACTCTTGCATCCATTACACATCTTCTCATCCTTTCATCCACACACACATAGTCAATCATTGCCTTCCGTTCATTCATTCCACCGTCCTCTCTTCTCACCACTCGCCATGTATACCTATGGATCATTTTGTGCCTGAAGAGGGTATTAGCTACCACCAACCCCCTCCCAGTACAAATGTCCACTAAAGCACTGCCATTCTCATCCATCTCTGCTGGCACACCCCACTCACCAACCACTCCATCCACCTATGTCTAATATAAATGTAAATAATTTGTAATACAGTAAATTCTCTCTTCTGTCATTCATCTTTTCATTCTTTCCTCTTCCTTCTGCCTATGGGTGACTCTACACAGAGTGACAAGTCAGGTGATTTCCTGTACACCAGGAAGCCTTTTTTTTTTTTTTTTTTTTAGCAAGGAAGAAGGAACCAAAGGCCATGGGACTGCATACTGTTCCTTCCAAGAAAAAACAAAAACAATACAATAGAGAGCCAAAGTCAAGATCCATTCATTTCAAGATGCCTGGACACACTGCATTTGAAAGACTGGAGATCATAGGAAGCAGGGAATACAGACAGAGGAAGACAGCTCCAGAGTTGACCAGTTGCATAAATGAAGGACTGGGAGTAATGGTTAACTCTTGCATTAGAGAGTTGGACAGAAAAAGGATGAGAGTTTGTTGCTAGATGGGTACTACGTGCCCGTCGTAGAGGTGGAGGGATGCAAGCAGACACTTCAGAGGAACAGTGCTTGTGATTGTGCTCTTGCAGGCTATGTGCATACCACAATACAGTGCAACAAGTGTTCTTATAATTGAAAATTAGGGAGTAACTTGTTTTTTATTTGTTATACAGCACGGAAGTCACCTGTTAAACTCTGTCCCACAAGCAGCATGACAGCCACTTGCAATGCTGCCTTGCATCTGCCTTGAAGACCTGCACTCACCAACTGCACAGAACACCTCCTATTTAACTCACTTCCCCTCCAACCATGTACCACTTACAGAACCAGTTTCTTTCCAAAGTTGGAGGAAATATTGAAGTCTGTGTGACTAAAATTTAAATATGTTGGGTAAAGTATAAGTGGATCAAAACACCTTAAAACACACCCCATTTTCCTCGTATATGCTGCACCAGCAATGTAGGTTAAAAACACACTGCCCCAGCCAAAAGATTATTGGCTCATTGTTGTCCCCAGTTAGCTTGTTATCATCATCACCATCATCATCCTGACCTCCTTTCCCACCCTAAGGCAGGGTGAGGAGTAGCAACATCCAGACAGCCCAAGTTTGCAGTCCAACGAGCCACGCTTCCATTCACTCATCATTCAAGCCCCCAAAATCCTGGATCTATCTGATATGCCAAAAATATTCACCACATTCTGTAGCTTCACATAAACATATCTGATACAGTCAATACAGAAGGTTTAGTGCAGTGTACGCTTACTGCACTAGTAACGTCATCAAGTGGTGGCCAACAGGTTAGCATGCGGTACAAAAGTCTGTCTATCTATTGCCAGATGCCTCAATCAAAACTGTAGTTATTATATGTTGTACAGATTACTGCTTACCATATGATGGAACAACAGAGATGTAGATCTGGTAAATAGGCCCTTCTTCTCCAAGTCAGCAGTGTCTAGACCTATTGCTGCCACAACCACCATGAGGGGGCACTGGCAGCCACACCTTGTCTTGCATTCTTTAAATCAACTCTCTAATATTTTGAACACAGTCAACATCAAAACATACTAACATTATTTCACTGAGTACCACTGGTTAAAAAGAAAATGAACCTAAGCAAATTTTGTCGAAAGAAAAGTTAAGGGCATTCATTGTTAAACCCTGTCACACTTATCAAAAAAAAAAAAAAAGGTCAATACTCTGATACAAGGTAAGCAATTATATAACTGCTACGGGTGAAAAGCAAGATACAGTATAACCTTAAAGCTAACTGGAAAAGAATACAGATAAAAGAAAACATCAGCCTTTGCAAGACAACCCCCAATGACCACAATGAAAGCAAGACACCATACACAAACACCATAAGCACTAAGAAAATGAGACATATCTATTTTTATCAACTTACAATTTAATTTTGCTGATTTCAGCAAGCTAAAAAACTCAACATGATTATGCAATACAGAATTTTAATGGCAAAAATAAATGGGACAAACAAATCTATCCTAGAAAGTCATAGGATGACTTAAACACCCCTCACCCTATCATCATCACTTCCAACCAAGTTTCCCATCACAAAATGGGATGAGTATCATCCAAAAATAGGAAAGAGGAACCACACAATGGAACTAATACACAGAGCATCCAGTGAAATGGGCAGCACAACCTTTCACACACAATTCAAGCCTTCAAAACCTTGGCTCAGCTTTACAGGCACAAAACTATCCACATAAACTTCATTTGTCATCATCATCATCATCCAGACCTCCTTTCCCATCCTAGAGCAGGGCGAGGAGTAGCAATGTCCAGACAGCCCAGATTTGCCCAGTCCAATGGGCCATGCTTCCATTCACTCATCATTCAAGCCCCTGGAATCCTGGCTCTATCTGATACATCAAAAACATCTACCATGTTCTGTAGCTTCACATAAACGTATCCGATAGAGTCAATCCAGACGCTGCCACGTTAGAAAGGGGAGCCAAATCCCTGATCATGCGCTTCTCCTCACAATATTCATCTAGCCAGCTCCGTCTCTTGTCATTTTCCTAGCCTCACTGACTTCCAAACCTCTCTTCCTCACACACTCATCCACCATATTCCTCCACCATCTCCTTGGCCTACCTCGCCTCCTCCCTCCTTCAGATTCACTCAGATATACCTTTTTCACCACTCTATTGTTATTCACTCTCTCCACATGACCATACCATCTCAGTACACTCTCTTCGATTCTGGTGTCCACCAACTTCCTCACTCCACATCTTTCACAAATCACATTATTTCATATGCTATCCACTCTCTGTACTCCACATACATTCCTCAGCAGTCCCATCTCCACTGCTCTCACTCTTGACTATTCATTTTCATGCCACACCACAGTCTCACATCCATATGTTAAAGTACACTACTTTTCCTATTTACATACACTTATGTGTGCACCTGTGACACAAGGTATTCCTATGGACTCCCTTGCTAAAAACAAAATGTACCATAGTTGCAAATGCATCTCCTTTCACATTTTGTCCTTCTGTCTTAATCATATATTACTTCCTTAACTTCCACACTTCATTTTCTCACCTGTTCCTTCACCATGTCCAGCCATCATCTTGGCCTTCCCTACCTCCTTCCACCTCTTCCCATCAAGTGCACAAAACAAATTCTAGTCATACCAATACTTTAGTCATACCAATACTCTCAATGAAAGGTAAGACTTTTGAAATAAGACTTTTCCTATACAATTCTGATGCAGTACTGTAATTTGTAGTAACACACCCACAAAGCTGCAATCACTACAAAGAAGTTGTATATATATGTGTATATTTTATATACAGTAAAACCTCTTGAAGTCGGAAGAACAGGGGCTGAGGCCATTCTGACTTCACTGAAATTCCAGCTTGTGGAAAGTGTGAGGCCTCCTGACTAATCCAAGCCTAAGGAGGGAGAGCCTTTTGGTAAGATAAAGAGGTGTTACGAGAGCACTTGATCACTCTTGTGCGATATTTCCACTTCTGTGCAACATTTTCTAACCACAATTACAACTGTACTACCTTACACTTTATATACAGGCCTTAACAACACTGTTACACTTTATAACTATACAGGCCTTAATCACTTCGGTAAAGCAGTATTGTATGCAAAATTAATCACTAGCAGAGTCACTGCAGAAAATTTGTGCAGGCATCTCTGAGCAAAGATGATGCAATTGTGGAGGAAGCTGGGATATACTGGGATTTGGCCGCCATTAAAGGGAATTTTACATCTGATGTTTCGGTTTTCAGACTGGAAGCCACTATGGGCCCCTCACAGGCTAAAACATGATGACCCTAGTGCATCATGCTGAGAGTGGGTTTCCTTTAGACAACATTTTATGACTTAGGGGAGTTTTCTCCAAGATTTTTACGACTATTTTTAGAAATATTTATTCCATCCATCATATAATTCTAAGTTGCCCCATGACGAAGCATAGGAGGCCGGGGCTAGGCAAGTTGGTCCTGACATTTAAGATGACAGTGACCCACCTCACTCATCCCTGAGTGGTATTACATGAGCAATAAAACCCAACCACCCCTTGGATATAAACCTACACAGGTTCAGTCTGATTGGAGCACCTTAATCACCCACTAAACCACTAGGTGCCATAAATTGGTTATGTGGTTACCACCCAGCATAATAAATGGTTTCGTGGAGTACAAGGAACCACTTGGCTTGGCACTCTGTGTAGAGTCACCCATAGGCAGAAGGAAGAGAAAAGAATGAAGAGGAAAGACAGAAGAGGGAATATACTGTATTACAAATTATTTACATTTAGATTAGACATTCAGCAGAAATACACCAGATTACTCGACTACTACTACTACTAATATTACTATTACTGCTACTACCATATACATTAACTTGCCCAACATAGTCTGCAATAACCCATTTCATACATAATTCAGTNTGCTACAGCTAGTTATCCTTTCCACAGCACTTGTTTGTGATGAGCATCATATTCTGCACAAAATCCAAACTGTCAGCTATCTATCTTCACTATCTGCTTCAGCCTTCCTTCCAGCGCCTTTTCGAATATCTTCATTCCATGTTCCAACAGTCTGACCTCTCGGTACTTTCCACACAGAGTGCCATCTCCTTTGCCTTTATAAATTGAGGTTGTCCAGCTATCTCTCCAGTCCTCAGGTGGCTGTCCTCCTACTATGATGCTATTAAAAATCCTTGTCAATTCTTTTACACCAGTACTTACAGCCTTTTTTGTCAGATCAGCTGTTATACCTGTTGGACCTGGAGCATTCCCAGTCTTCATTTCCTTTAAGACTATCTCCACTTCAACTTCTGTTATCACTGCAACTGGCCCTTCAACTTTTCCCATCTCTTCTGTCCCATAATTATTTTCTTCATTTAACATCTCCTTGAAGTACCTCTTCCACCTTTCCAGTATTTCTGCCTCATCAGTTTTTATTTCCCCATTTTCATGCTTTACAAATTTAGCTCCCACCACATCTTTCCTCTCCTTCCTCATCTGTATTTCAATTTTAAACATTTTGTCCATTCTTGTGCACTCTCCAGATCTCTACTCCAACTTTCCCAGGCCACCCTTTTTGCTGTGGCTACTTCTCTCTTTGCCTGTCTTTTCTTTTCATTGTTTATTGCTTATGTAATGTCACTCAGGGATGAGTGAGGCTGGTCACTCTCATAAATGTCAGGACCAACTTGCCTAACCCTGGGCTCCTATGCTCCTCATGGAGCAATGTAGGATTGGATGATGATGAATAAATGTATTCTCCTCTGTCTTCTTCCCTTCTAGTTCTCTGCCATACTTTAAATGCTCTTTTCTTCTCACTTATCACCAGCTTCACATCCTCGCACCACCACCACATCTTTCTTTCTTTTCTCCTGTGACTTCTTGTTTCTCCACAGACTTCCCTCGCAGCATCTGTTATATTATCCCTGAAGTGTTTTCAGTCACCTCTCTGTCTATCATGTCTTCTCTTAAAATTCTCTTCAAATTATAGTCTTATATCCTCATCCTTCAATTTCCACTCTTGTACTCTGTTAACACCCTTCCTCCTCTTTCTTCCTTTCATATTTTCCACTCTCAAATCCATAGCTAATAGTCTATGTTGTGGTAGACATGCTTCACCTGGTATAACTTTACAGTCTTTTACTTTAATATCTTACTCCTTTCTCATCAGCATAAAATCAATTTGAGTTTCTACTCATCTGCTCTGGCAGATGCTTGTGCAAACCTAAAAAGACCTACAGAGATTGAATATATTGTTCACTCATGCTAAAAAGATCATACAGACATAGAGTTACCTGCAGATAATTACATGTACTGCTTCACCTGGTATAACTTTACAGTCTTTTACTTTAATATCTTACTCCTTTCTCATCAGCATAAAATCAATTTGAGTTTCTACTCATCTGCTCTGGTAGATGCTTGTGCAAACCTAAAAAGACATACAGAGATTGAATATATTGTTCACTCATGCTACAAAGATCATACAGACATCGAGTTACTATCTATCTATTGCCAGACACCATAATCCCATAAGGGGTGGCCATTTGACTTTGAGTTATTTTTTTTTACGGGGAGGGGCACTAACCCTCCACCAACCCACTTGCTGACACGTAGGGAGCACGTATGGTTTGGTTATATGGTTACCACCCAGCATTGTAAATGGTTTCTTGGCTTACAGGAAACCATTTGGCTTGTCACTCAATGTAATGCCACCTGTCAAGGAAAGAAAAGCAGTAAGAAGTGACAGGAAATATAGGAGAAATAGGAAGAAAGGAGGGCAGGCACAGAAAAAGAATGATAAAGGCTAAGGAAGAAGTAGGCAGCACTATATCAAGTGAGTGGATGATGGTCACCACCACCTACCACTTGCAGATAATTACATGTACTGCTTAATCATGTCCCCTGTGGCAGGGGGGGGACGCAATCTGGCCGCGCTGTGGGGTGTACTACTACTGTGCGGCCAGGTTGTGTTAGGAAGAATTCCGCCACCGTATTCCCTGCGTGTCGTAAAAGGCGACTAAAAGGGGCAGGGGAGGGGACTAGGGACCCCCTCCTCTGTTTTTAGGGTGAGGAGACTGTAGCACCAGTCGAGCAGGGCAGTACTCCCAGGGAGGATGGAAAGCTGATGACAGGGAGAGCTGGAGCTCCCGTTTCATCAGCCCTCAGGACTTGTTCCTGACCATCCTCCTTTGCTGAACTTTTTCAGTGTCTCAGTTACACAGAGAGTAGACCAACATGCTCTCCTATACAAGTTTCTCTAACTGTCAACACCAAACTACATACACCACACACTACACTTCCTTTTCAAAATTTTCAAAATGGCACATAAAAATCATGCCTCGGAGTCCCCAGGAGGGGGGACCATAAATGCCCCCACCATCCGCCCCTCTCCCGGTGACGACTCAAAGAGCTGCCTGGAACCACTGTCTGACTCACTCCTTCTTCATTTCTGTAACATTCGCGGCCTTTCCTCTAACTTTCACGCTGTTGAGCACCACCTCTTCTCCTCTAAACCTCACCTTCTCTTTCTCACTGAGACTCAGCTGTCTGAGGCAACTGACAGCAAACCCTTTTCTGTATCCTCCTACTTTCTCTATTCTCGTTTCAAAGCCAAAGGTGGCTGTTGCGTATACGTACGCAACGATCTATCTTGCTCTCGTGTTCCTGAACTTGATTCTTCTGAATTCTCTGCTCTCTGGCTTCGGCTTTCCTGTCATTCTCTGACTAAATATATCTGTGCTGTTTACTTATCTCCTAATTCTACTGACTATAAAAAATTCTTTGACTATCTTACTTCTACGATGGAACACATTCTATCCATTTCTCCTTTCTCTGAAATCTCCATTCTAGGAGATTTCAATGTTCACCACCACCTTTGGCTCTCCTCTCCTTTAACTGATTCACCTGGTGAACAAGCCTACATCTTTTCTATCCTTAATGACCTAGAGCAGCTTGTACAGCACCCTACCCGTATCCCTGACCGCCTTGGAGAGAGTTCCAACATACTTGACCTTTTCCTAACAACTAATCCTTCTGCTTACACTGTTCATCTTTTCTCTCCGTTGGGCTCCTCCGATCACAATCTTATTACCTTAACATGTCCAATCGCTCCAGTACGGCCTGTGGACCCTCCAAAGAAATGCCACCTGTGGCACTTTGGAGCTGCAGATTGGGAGGCCCTCAGGCAGTACTTCTTTGATTTTCCATGGAATGATTATTGCTTCCATGGCCGGGAGCCATCTGAGTGTGCCTTGCGCGTTACGGAGGTTATTCTCTCAGGCATGGAAGCATACATTCCTTTCTCATATCCTCTGACTAATGCAAGAAAGCCTTGGTTTAATCACGCTTGTTCTAATGCTGTCCGCAACAAGGAGAGGGCCTATAAGAGGTACCGGAGCCAACCCACCCCTGAATCACACCTTTTATATATTTCTGCCCGGAATCGTGCTAAGTCTGTTCTTCGCTCTGCTAAAAACAATTT
>JAGKTI010013712.1:10643-22642 GCA_018397915.1 Birgus latro
CACAAAACATTAAGATAATAATTAAAAAAAAAAGATACGAGAGAAGTGAAAACATTATAAATAGCAGAAACTTTCATTAATAAAAAATCAGATCTGCTAAGCCGTCTGCCCACAGTCATACGATTCACACTCTACCACACAGCTGGCAGCTGTGCAGTGTACACCCTCCACAGTCTACACAGTACACAGTAGTACACAGAAACTGTGCACATACGAATTTCTTGTTGTATTAGATTCGACTTTCCAATGTCTGAGGCCCCGGATTATTATTCTTTTTTTTTTTTTTTTTATGTGTCCGACTCTGGGCATAGGCTTCACAGCCTGCTATCAAGGCCCGGCAGTCCACCAACATACCAACACCTCTACATGTCACCACTTCGGCACTAACACCCAGCATCCATATTGAATACATGCTAGGGCTGTCTCATACAGGACTGGTGTATTGGTATTAGCGGGGGTATTTTTACGACATGTCGGCGGGCCTTCCGGTAGATCAGTAAAGCCTGATTTAATGAAATTCGAATCATGAAACTGTTCCCTGCCCCAGCGAGGATTCGAACCTGGGTCCGTCGGGACTGCAAGCCACCTCTCTACTGATCGAGCCACCGCCTCCCCCAAATTCTACTTGTACAGACATGCTATTAATTCTCAGCTACCTCTTTTTTACATATATCTTTATGAATTTATGCATTTACTATAAAACTGATTAATATGTATTGGCTAAAATGCATTGAAATGCATTTCAATGTGTAATTTATGCTGGGAGTAATCGTTTGGTAATAGAGTACTGGGAACAATAATTGATTAGTGAAAAATTTTCAATGTAATTGACGTAATTTCATATGATCTATTACTCCCATCACTAATAGGCAGGTGTCAGTTGCCAAGTGCGAGTGCGGCATGCAGATGGATCTCCTGGCTCTAACAGACTCCTGAAGAGGAGTTCTTGTTCATGCAGAGCGACCTGGAAGACCAGCAGTTATGACTGGACGTTGATATTTACGTGCTACAACAAAGAAAAAAAAGAAGGCACAGAATATGAGGGCCTACTGGACAGCACCATGGCTATTGAGGCGACCAAGTTATTGCTACGACACGTCAAGTCACACCTACGGCAAGTTATGACAACCTACAACAAGCTATGACATGCTAAGACACGCTAAGTCACAGCTAAGACAAATGACGTTACCATCAAGACGACAATTTTTGAACACTCCACAAATTGTCGTAGCACCCCAAGAACCGCGAAAAATGACCAAGTTCTCCACGTCAGCGCTACGTCATCGCTAAGTCACACCACGTTACTCATGACCACATGTGGCGACACACGAAGACATGAAGATCGTGGCGTGTCGTGGGAAAGTTCCTGACAGTGGGACATAGGCTTTAGTCTGCTTCACAGTTTGGGTCTAGATGGCCACCTGCCATTGGTACTGTGTGACTTCTTGATTAACTTCAGACTTCAAGTCTGAGTAGGCTCGTGCACTTTGTCCCTTGAGTTCCAGAAGAATGTGTTCCATAGGGGTGTGTGCTGGTGTTCTTTTATTTGTTGTTGCCAGCAGAGGCATAATATAATCTCAGCCGAAAGGAATGTTTTCCTCCCTTGTACATGGATGATGTAACACTACCTTTTTTGCTAGCCCCAGGGTGTCTGTAGTTGAAAGAAGAATGCAGCTAATACTGGACAGGTTCGAAAGGAGGGTGGACCAGAGACATCATAAGTTTTCTTTAAAGAACACCATTACTCTACAATTTTGTAGAATCAGAAAGTTTACCTATGCCCTGACATTTTTTTTTATTGGGCATCCACTCCAATGCGTGGAGGAGACCACATTTCTTGGCTTAACCTTTGACTGCTGGCTTACCTGGGATTCGTATGTGAAACTTCTAAGGGTATCTTGTGGCCAGACAGTGAATTTTTTGAAGGTATTGCCTCACTCCTCGAGGGTGGCTGACCAGAAGATTCAAAACCTGGAATATAAAATTACCTATGGTACGAAGTGTACTCCTCTGCTTCTGTTCCGCAGTTAAATGCTCCCGCCCATGTGCATCACGTTAGTTTGCAAATTGCTACTGGCACTTTCAGGTCCTCCTCGATTCCTTGCTTTTAAGTGGTGACTGGAATGTGATTCCCTTTGGTCTGCAGCACAAATCATTAATCTTTCATTGTAAAAATCATGTGAGAAGCTTGCTAGGCTCAATTACAGATATTTGTGTTTCACGGCAGTCATTTTATTTTTATGATTCAGTTCCTCGCATTTCACATCCCTTTGAATACAGAGTAAGGCAGACTTTGGAGGACTTGGATCTCTCTGTATTGGCTTTCTCCCCCATGAGGCTCCCAAGGATCACTCCATGGTTCCTTCCAGTGGTGAAGTTCTGCAGAGATTTTGAGGGCACTAAGTCTTCAGTCTCTTTGCAGGCCTATCATTTTTTATTAGAAGATTAGTCCATTTACAGTGGCACTGTCCCTGTATACACAGATGGCCCGAAGATGAAAACTGGTGTGTTTGGAGTTGTGTTCCCATATTTTGTGGAGGGAAGAAAGTCATCCTTCAAACACTTCTGTTTTTATATCAGAATGACTGCTATCATTTTAATTCTTAAACTGAATCTAGCACATCAAGAAACTTCTTTTACAATTTTTATTGACTATCAAAGTGATTTCATGTCCTTGTCCGTACCATTCTAGGGGCTTGTCCTAATTCATCGACGGGATAGCCTAGTCCAATCTTCTTTGGTTCCTACGCACGCTGGTTTGGCAGGCAATGATACATTAGCTAAACCCTCGTCTTTTCGACCACTACCTGCCTACAGTCCACTTTTTACCACTAATACTGCTCTTACCTTTCAGTCAGCAGTTCATCCCTTTTGGCAAAGACAGTGGGATGCTGCTATTAAAGAAAAAAAATTAAATAAGATTCTCAGAGGGTGATTTCGCCGAGGGTTCTCTCTTCCATTCCCCAGAGATTAGAGGTGGTCGTTGCCTGGCATCACACTGAGCACTCTAGGGTTACTCTTGGTTCCTCATATGTCATGGGGTGTGGCTGTATTGTAATGACTGCCTAGATCCACTTGGTTCAGTTCCAGGGTCTAATGGCCATGGTCTTAAACTGTGGGGTGGCGTTCACCTTGCCCTATCCATATCTTTTGGTAGTCTTAATGCACGAAAGGGACCGCGTTCCCTTGTGAATGGGAGAGGATTACCACAGTGTAGCAGGGAGTCTCTAGTACCCCTTCGCATCCCCCTTCGTCATAGTATAGCAGCCTTATGTAAAGAAAACTATGTAGAATTTGAATTACCCTATCGTGTGTGTGATGGGAATTTTAATTGAATGATAATAACATCGTGTAAAGAAAAAAATAAGCGTTTAATATTTTTATCGTTTTTAAAAGACTTCACCGCTTCTCTGGAGATGGTTAATTTATGACGAGACGAAAACAAAGATGAGATACTGTATCCAATTCCATTTTATTTCTCAATATTTCTGCCAAGCTGTTTATCAGATATGGTGCATGATACTTTTACAATTAGTTTGATTAGTACGTGAAATAATTCCTACAGTAAAGAATGGCCGAGTACTAGCTAAACAGACGACTGGTGCACACCCAGTTATTTTGAATTACGAAGTCTTATGTTTGCATTCAGTAAACATTTACAAGTCCACACTGTTTTGTTTTGGCTTGACAATATATTTTTCTGGTGTATTTTGGTGTGATCTGAACGAATTTGGCTTTTATTTTCGGTGTTCGTGATTGGCTTTCACATTAACACCCCCACCCCGTGTTTTGGGGGGGTGGAATTTCGGGGTTCTGGGTGGGAAGAATGGCAAAAACAAGCTTTGGGGGCAGAAATATAGTCAAAATCGGTATAACCAGCCAAGGCGTATTCGTAGGGTTACTAATGACCGCATGAACCCCTTTGAAGCTATGTCTGACACCGAATTATTCCTGCGGTACAGGTTCACCAAATCCTGTATGCATACTCTTATACAGAGTATTTAAGATCAAATGCCAGTCTTTAATAATCAAAGAGGTAAGAATTGCAAACATTAATAGATTATATTGTGTGTGAATCTTAGAAACTGTCATATGTATTGTTTTTATTTTAAGGTTTTGAATTTTAAAATTAATCAGCGTTACCACCTTTTTGCCGCGCCTACCCACACGAAGGGGTGCGCTCTCCCGCTTTCAAGATTACCACTTACGTTGAGTTGAAGGTGTGAGCTTCCACCTAGAGTGGGGTGCGGGAAGGGTAACCCCTGCCCTCAGTTTCAAAACTACGGGCGGAAGAGCCAGCATTGGAGATTTATCCTCAAACATAAGGAGGGACAGGTGGTGCTTACTATTTGTCTTCTATGTTTGGAGAAACCTCTGACTATCTGGCTGACATATTTAATTTTCTGCTGGAGGCCGACTTCCTCCAATTTTGTTTTAAATTTTTTTTCCTAGATTTTACTTTCTTTTTGTAATCTGTTCTTCCAAGCAAGTAGTGCTCAGATTCTAATAATAAGATCATAACGCTTTTCCAGTGGATTGGATTGTAGCACCAGTCGAGCTGGGTGGTTCACCCAAGGTGGATGGAAAGCTGATGACAGGGAGAGCTGGAGCTCCTGTTTCATCAGCCCTCGGGACTAGATTCTGACCATCCCCCTTTGCTAAACTTAGTCAGTGTTTCAGTAACAGAGACTGTAGGCCAGCATGCTCTCCACTACAAGTCCCTCTAATCAACACCAAACTGCATACACATTACACACTACAATTCTTATTCAAAATTCAGCAAAAATGGCATCCTGTCACCAAGCCCTCGAGGACCATCAAAGTCCCCACCATCCACCCCTCTCCCGGTGACGACCAAGATAGATGCCAGGAACCATTGACTGACTCTCTTTTTCATTTATGCAACATTCACGGCCTTTCCTCCAACTTTCTCTCTGTTGAACACCACCTCTCCCACTCTAAACCTCACCGTCTCCTCACTGAGACTCAGCTATCTGAGGCAACTGCTAGCAAACCTTTCTCAGTATCCTCCTACTTTCTCTATACTCATTACAAAGCCAAAGGTGGCTGTTGGGTATATGTACTCAGCAACATATCTCGCGCTCGTGTTACTGAACTTAAATCTTCTGAATTCTCTACTCTCTGGCTTCGGCTATCTTGTCAGTCTCTGACTAAATATATCTGCGCTGTTACTTATCTTCTAATTCTACCATGACAAATTCTTTGCTTGTCTTACTTCTAAGATGGAACACATCCTATCAATTTCTTCTTTCTCTGAAATCTCCATTCTAGGTGATTTCAGTGTTCACCATCCCCTTTGACTCTCCTCTACTTTCATCCACCTGGTGAACAAGCCTACATCTTTTCTATCCTTAATTACTTACGGCAGCTTGTACAGCACTCTGCCCAAATCTCTAACCACCTTGGAAAGAGTTCCCACATATTTGACCTCTTCCTTATAACTAATCCTTCTGCTTACTCTGTTAGTTTTTTCTCACCATTGGGCTCCTCCAATCACCATATTATCACCTTAACCTGTTCTTTTGCTCCAGCAAGGCTTGTGGACCTTCCCAAGAAGTGGCAACTGTGAGACTTTGGAGCTGATGATTAGGTGGCCCTCAGGCAGTACTTCTTTTATTTTTCGTGGAGTGTTAATTGTTTCTATGTCCGTGAGCCATCTCAGTGTGTTTTGCTCAATACAAAGGTTATTCTCCCTGGCGTGGAAGCATACACACCTTTCTTGTATCCTGTGACTAACGTTGAAAAGAAAGAAAATGGTTTAATCATGCTTGTTCTTTTGCTGTCCAAAACAAGAAGGCCCACAGAAGATACCGGAGCCAACCCACCCTTTAATCTCATCTCTTTAATGATTCTGACAGGAATCGTGCTAAGTCTCTTCTTCAGTCTGCAAAAAATAATTTTATTCATTCCAAATGCTCTGAACTCTCCAACTCTAATTCTTCCCACTCCTTCTGGCGCCTTGCCAAAAACCTTTCTACCAACTTTACCTCATCATCCTTTCCTCCTCTTTCCACTCTGATGGCTCTTGAAGTATTTTTTCTACTGATAAAAGCCAAACTCTTCGCTCAGACTTTCTCCTCCAGTTCTACCGTAGACGATTCCGGTGCTGTTCCTCCATCACTTCCCCCCTCAGACTTCCTCATGACTGGCATTAAAATTTCTTCAGCTGATGTATTTTCTGCCATCACTGGCCTCAATATTAACAAGGCATATGGGCCTGATGGAGTCTCTTCTGTTGTCCTCAAAAACTGTGCTTCTGTGCTTACACCCTGCCTAGGTAAACTCTTTCGCCTTTGTCTGTCAACTTATACCTTTCATTCTTGCTGGAAATTTGCACTCATTCAGCCTGTCCCAAAGAAGGGTGACTATTCCCAGGCCTCCAACTATAGCCCAACAGCCTTAACATCCTGTGTTTCAAAGTTTTTGAGTCAGTTCTCAAAAAAAATAAATAAATAAAATAAAGCACATTTCCTGTCATAACCTTCTTTCCCATCGTCAATATTGGTTCCGCCAGAGATGCACCACTAGCGATCTTCTGATATACAGTTCAGACTCCTGGTCATCCCCCCTTTCGAGACTTAGGCAAAAGCTTTGCTATTGCACTTGACATCTCAAAGGCTTTCGATTGAGTTTGACATAAATCTTTTATTTCCAAACTGCCCACTTACCGTTTCCATCCTTCCATCTCTGCCCTCATCTCCAGCGTCTTTCTGATCAATCTATAGCTACTGTTGTAGACGACTACCGGTCTTCTCCTAGAGCTACCAATAGTGCTGGTCCTCGGGACTCTGTCCTTTCACCAATTCTCTTCTTTCTGTTCATCACTGACCTAAGTTATACATCTAACCCTATCGATTCATACGTTAATGACTCCACCCTTCACCTTTCCATTCGCTTCCTGTAGCGTCCATCTCAACAGTTACTTCAGCAAACAAGGGATGAGGCTATACCACACCTAATGTCTGACTTGGTTCATATCTCTTATTGGGGTAAATGTAATCTTTTTGTTTTCAGTGCATCGATAGCTCAGATATCACATCTTTCACCACTACCAAATCTTCTGCAGAGTATCCTCTAATTTTTAACAATATTCAACTCAATACTGCGTCTTCTTTAAACATACTTGGGGTTTCATTCTCTCGGGATTTATCTTGAAAAGATCATAATGCCACTCTTGCAAAATCTGCTTCCGAAGATTAGGTGTGTTAAACTGATTCTATGTCTTCCTTTTCCCTTGCACAGTTGTTGGCTTTATACACGGATTATATTCGCCCCTGAGTAGAGTACAACTCCCATGTGTGGGAAGGCTCCCCACATGCAGCTCTTGTCAGCAATGTGGAATCAAAGGCTTTTTATATCATTAACCCTCCTCCTCCTACTGGTTTCCTTTAACCTCTGTCTCCTTTCCTTACTGTTACATCTTAATCTCTTTTTTATCGCTACCTCAATGATCACTGCTCCTCTGAACTGCCTGCTCGCATTCTTCCACAACAACTGCGGGCACGTAGCGCCCGTCTAGCAACAAACTCTCATCCCTTTTCTGCCCAACTCTCTAATGCAAGAGTTGACCGTTACTTCTAGTCCTTCATGTATCAACAGGTCAGCCCTGAAACTGTCCCCCTCTGTCTGTATTTCCTTCTGCCTATGATCTCCAGTCTTTGAAACGCAGTGTCCAGGCATCTAGAAATTAAGGGAGCTTGAATATGGCTCTCCGTTACCTTGTTTTTGTTTTTTTCTTGGAGGAAACGATTTTGCAGGCTCCTAGCCTATGGTTCCTTCTTTTTTGCATAAAACAAAAAAACGATTTCTATTGCGGCACCAAGGTATTATTAAGTATTTACATTCAGTTCATCAAAGCCTATTTCGCTGTCTTTGGCTAATTTCCCATTTATTATTCCTTCCTTATGTCTGAGGGCACAATCATGCTCAAACGCGACTTTTCAGTTGAAAATCTTTGTCAAAAGACAACGAAATCTTGTCAAACTATTCATTTATAAAAGAACTCAGAGAACTTATACCTCAGTCAAGGCAGCAAAATGTATACTTACATGTTTCCTGCCCTTGATCTTAACCCTCTATTTTTTTCACCGAAAAAGAATTAACATATTCTTATGATGGTTCTAAGCCAGTATTCACTACTAACACCTGTTCCATCCAGTTATTATTCTATAATATTTGTAACACATATACAAGGAAACAGGCAAATATTTAGACAGGAAGACCGAAGGATGGAGAGACAATAAGCAAACCTAGACTATCACTTTGGCAGAGGTAATAAATCTTTGAGTTGAAAATGCCTTTATGAAATCAGAACCAAACCTATGTAAAGTGATTATTGCCACTGAACAATCCAGATTATGTCATTGCTCGGAGGGCTATTTTCAATGCTGTGCTCAATCCTAATTGAAAGAACTATACTGCTCCCAACCCAGACCCAATCTACCTAACACTACACAACCCTGACTAACCCAGCATTAAACTAACAGTGTTCTCCCAACCTAACCTAACGTCACCTAACACAAACTACTTAAATTCGAGCTGACCTATCGTTATATACACGGGCTAAGGGTATGACTGTGAGTCTTTGAAGATATTGTTCCAGCAAATGAGAAAGAAGAGAGCGAGAACATCAAGTGTAGGTGACAGAGCTCATCATCAAAACAATATTCTCTGAGAAATTAGCAGATCTAGAGCGGATGTACGTACATCAGTGGAAAATTTGGGTAAAAAGTAGTAGGTTTTACATATGTGATTTTTTCTCAATAATTGACACCGTTGAGTTTTTATGCTATACAGCCCTAAATTAGCCAATAAAACTAAGTCACCTTGAAGGCTTTTAAAGCTACAGTGTATGTGTGCACATCATTGGAAAGCTTCTGGAATGGTAATAAGTATTACTTAACCCGTCACGTCCCGACCGATTTCCAACCTACGATACCCCAAAATCCCGAGCATTTTTTTGGAATTTTTTTTTATTGGCTCAAACCTTCGCTTTTGATGAGAAACATCGAAAATTCATAGAGAAATCGCGATCCTGTGCTTGAAAATATTGATACAGGTGTCATGCAACCTTACGTTTTCCTTCTTTTTCAGGGTACCTGGCTAAAGAAAACGAACTATGGAATGGTTAACTAATTCAAGACACTTTCAATTACGTATTTATTTATGTATTTGGTACGAATTTATGTGTAGTAACAGACTATATTGGTTTTCACACATTTATATAGGCAATAGAAGCATTGTTCAGTCACCAAACACATTCACATATGGCACCTTCCTTTATGACATTACCACCTCATCACTTCTGTTTGTTTCTTGCTCTAGCTTCTTTATTTCTTTGTCCTCCACCTCAGGAATCACTTTCACCGTGAATTTTGTCATTGGAGAGACCGTGGGCCAACATACCTTTACTGGTCAGCTTACTGCTAACAGGTGAATTGCCCAGTGTTGGGGAGGGGGGTAGGGGGGCTTAATTGGGGCCAGGCAGTATCCCCGCTTGACAGCAGGTAGAGGAAGGTCTCCCACATATGCCTACCAAAAATCACCCATGAAACTTGAAAATTGTGCAAATTATGACCCTTGCAATTGCACAACGTACACATACGTCGATAGGTGTAGCTGTGACAAAACATCGCGATGTACCCATACGTCGATGGGATTCCTTAGAAGTAAAAGACTTTTGTCAATATTTATCACATAATTGCTAAATGCAGCCAGAGAACGACAAACTGGACACCATAACAAAAACGACCCGACACACATCGTTGGAATGATTGTGGAAAAATAGTAAGTATTGCTCAAGTTCCTTTCCCCACAATATCAGTGTGTGTATTTACATTGGGAAAGTAGGATGATACAGTTCAATAATTAATAAAAAACTAGAAAGCACTCAGAGAGCACATACCTCCACCAATGCCACTGCCAGGATCCATGGAGATACTGTGGAATATATAGAATCAGGATCCACACCCAAATTTAATCAATTGTTCCTTGATCCATTGCCCACTCTTCCACAAAATTTTATTGAAATTCATAAAGAACTTTTGGAGATACTGTGTGGGATACATAGGATCCGAACCCGCCCCCCAAATTTAATCAATTCTTTCTTCGTCCATGGCCTACCCTTTCACAAAATATCATTGAAATTCATTGAGAACTCTTGGAAGCGGGATACACTGGATCCTGATCCGGATGCTTCCCAGAGTTTAATCAATTTTTTCTTCAACCATGGACTATCCTCCCACAAAATTTCATTGACATTCATTGAGAACTTTTGGAGATATCGTGTGGACAAACAGACAAACATAGGTGAATACATAACCTTCTCCAGCTTCTTTGGTGGAAGTAACAATATTAGTGAGCTTACTGACGAGAACACACCCCACACTTTCTTATATGGACGTCTGTTTCATAATGTAATACTGATTCCGAGGCCTCCAGTCATTACAGATAAGAACAGAGATGTTAAAATAAAAGCATGGTCGTCCAATACAATCATTTGCACATAGTCTGTATATTAATCCAGTAACTATTGCCTTTTTTCAGCTTACCAATTCACCTGGTTTTCATTGTCATCATCTCCGACCCATTCTTCCTCCCCTGGGAACTCCCAAACAGGGTAAGGCCATGAAAGAACCGCGTCCAAGTTAAAATTAATTCACAAACCATTCTCACTTTCTCAATCATTCCTCATCCTCTTCATTATTTTTCAGTAATATACTGCTCCACTCATTTCCACGCCACATAAGGTCATCTTTTACTAACTCTCCTCTTGATCTCACATTCAAAAACGTTCGTTGGCACTTTATCAACGTCAGGTTTCTGTATACATCCCAACACTCTCTTCAATGCATCCCTTTTCGTACAGAGTATTTTCATATTTCAACCCTACTGCTTCCTCTTTCATTCTATAATAATTCATTAATTTCAGTATTACGCCATCCATCCTATTTATGCCTGTAACTGTTCTGAATAAGGTCATTTCTGCATTCTGAAACCAAGAAAACTTTCTCATACTCATACAAGTACAAGTGTCGGCATTCAAAAACTTTCGTGCAGGGCTGTTGTAATCTCCTTAGTAAATATTCCACCATTTAAAATACAACTTTCCACTTACCGGAATTCTTCGGCTTTGAAATGATCACTTAACACCACACTTTATTTTTCGTTCTTTACACGAAGTTTCCATTTGATGAAAAAAAAAAAAAAAGCAATTTCCTTAAGCATTATGTCTCCCATCTTAACCTGCAATTTACTTTTTCCAATCTCTGTCATGCCCTGTTTGCCAAAATCTGTTGTGTCACATTCTTTCCTTTCACATTCATTTTTATTTCACTATTCATTTGCATATTGGGCAGACTCAGTGAAACTTATGCATTACCTTTTTTAAATCACTTTCAAAATCTGCCATTAAAACAGCATCATCAACATTCACGCAAGTAAACAGACTCTACTCATTACCAGTAAATTTCATAATCACTTTTATGCATGCTGTTCTCATTTTCAAAACTTAGACTAAGTCATCCTTAAGCATATTGGCCAAGTAAGCTGACGTAACAAATCTCATTCTTACAACTGCATTAATGAAAAGAGAATCACTAAGATTTTTCCCCACATTCACACATGCAGTAGTATCCTCATAAGGGGATTCTGTTGCCCTGAACAGATTTCATCCTGCACTATAATATGGCAGATACATTCCATAATCCCTCCCAACCAACCCTATAATAAACTTTAATAAAACCATAAATGCAGATCACAAGTTCTTTATCGTGGGAATGAATATCTTACATAATACAGTCATTGTAAAATCTCATCTATACGAACCTAACCTTTCTAAATCAACCCAATTCCTCACCTGTGTTACGTTCTGATATGGTGCACACCGTACCGCACACTTTCCCTGGTTTACATACTAAACTATTACCTTTTTGATTCTAGGAATCTTCTTCACTACGCCTGATGTTAACCTGAAGAGT
>JAGKTI010013713.1:0-22642 GCA_018397915.1 Birgus latro
CTCGGAGACCATGATGACTTCTGTTTTGATGTTGATGGTGACTAATGAATCATCTTTCTTAGAACGAAAAGGGAATATTTGATAGACTCTGAAAAAGTCTTCTGTTACGAACGGTACATGGGCTACTATTGATGTTGTTGTCAGTGTTGCTTCCAAGTATGGATAATATAACATCAGATTTCTTTCCTCAAACAAAGGTTTCAAACCATGCTTATGTATCCCTTGATTAATTATTTGCCTGAGTTGTGAATGGGTAATAAATTAATAGTGATCCTTCCATTACCTGCATTAGCAGTTTCTTTATTGAAGACTGATACTGAGCCCTGGTGTTGTCTAACTGAAGTATTATTAAGTCAATATGTTCCATGATCACAGAGAAGTGTTGGAATACTGTATTGTTACCTTCTAGTGCATTTACTTAATCAACAATTCCTAGAGTTGATTCTTCTGCTTTCCTTAGGTTACTTACAATCGTCAGCATTAAGGTGTTCTGAGTGTCAGCCAACTTATGTTGGTATGAGAGAACTTGTGCTATTTTGTTAAATTTGTTATTTATTTTCTCTAGACCATTTTCTGTAGCTAGTCCAAAAATGTTCCCTAAAATTGCTCTCCACCTAAGTCGAACAAACCGCGTCTGTTATGTGTATTTGTGATGTCGTTTCCTGTCCTAAGTGTGTTACTCCCAGCTGATGGGATGTCCTGGATCATGGTGATCATTACGTGCTTAGCCTGTTCTAGCTTCCAGTCAGTTAATTTCATTAATTCATGTACATCCTGTGTGGGGTGATCATGTGAATAGGGGTGTGCTAATACCACTTCCAGAGTTCTGAGTGGTCCTGATATTTTCTGTAACATCATTGGTATGTCTTGCAGTACGTCCAGACTAATTCGGTACTTACTATGTCCTGTACTACTGCCGTTGAGGCTGTTGGGGCGATCAGGCACCCCTGCCGTACTATACTGTATGTTGAGGATGTAAGTGAGGTGATCCTTTTGAAATCAACGGGAACATGATCCATGGAATTATTCGCCTCATCTTTACCTACTAAAAGAACAACTGTATTAGATATCCGTTCTTACCTATAAAAGGAGTCTAAATTGATTCCTAAGTCGTGTAAATGCCTTGTTACGGTGAGAGCTTATTGGTTGCACCTAGGTTTGTCTCTTTGGTATGCGACCGCAATTTATTCCGATATGTGTTTATTACTTCAGGCTTATTTTCAGTGTGTACTAGGGTTTTCGGTCATGTCCGGTGCTTTATAGTTGCAAGCTAAGTTTCTTGAGACCTTTTTTAAGTGATCAATATGTATTTCTTTTTCTTCGTCACTCGATAGTGACTTAATCACTGCCTTATTAGCTCTTTTCTTAATCACTCTGTATGAGCCTTCAAATTTCGGTGACTGTTGTCTCTAGTGTGAATGAGGCCATAGACAGTATCACCTAAGCTGATGTTTGATTCTTTTGCCTTCTTATTAAATGATTCTGCCATTTCTTCCTTAGACACCGTTAACTGTTTCTTTACCCTTGTGTGTATTTCTTGAAATTCACGAAAGCAAAGTTTAGGATGATCGTCATAATTCTATACGAGAATTTGCTCGCCTTCTAACTTTTCGTAATGGAGACGTTTGTCTGACCCGTTAATGATGAAATGAGGTGTATCTCCTATGGATTTATTAATTGCACAATTGAGTGATGCTTCAACTCTGGGGATCCAGTCATCCCAGTTTGCGTAATTTTCATTGAGGATGTGCTGTAGTACACCTGATATTTTTTTTTATTCTGCCTTTCCAGCAATCCATTGGAAGCCGAATTGTAGGCCAAGATATTAATCTTCTTTATATCGTATTGTTTACATATTTCTTGGAAAATTTCAGAGTTAAATTCACCACCATTGTCGCTTTTTAGCACCTTTGGTGTGGTGAACCTACAGATCACACTATCAATGAATACCCGTGCGACTGTTTCTGCTGTTTTATCCTTAATTGGAACCAAGATCACATATCGTGAGAAATGATTAGTAGCAACAAAGAGATATTGATTGTGATTGGTAATTTAGGGTAATTTAAATAAATCAACCGCGACAATGTCCCACGGTTGGTTAGGGACTTACCTAACTGGGCAGGTGATATCGTGTAACCTTTATGATTCGCACATGACTCACATTTGTCTATGTGTAACATTGGCCAGTAATATGACATCCGGGCCTGTCTGCCTGTCCTGTCCTTGCCAGGATGCCCTGCATGTGGACTACCGTGTACTTTCCTTAAAATGTGTGGTATCACTGTACTAGGAGTAACTAACTGCCTAATATTTTTTCTATGGTTTGGTTGTCCTGGATTTACCCTATATAAGGGATTGTTTACCATTGTGAATTGTTCAAGCGGTACCTGTGACTTGGGTAATGGTACATCATCGCCTGACTCGAGATGATATATTACTTTGGACCATACTGGGTCCTGTCTTTGTGCTTGCGAGATTTCTTGCATTGTGGGGATCGTTGGGGAGTGAATCCCCTGGACTTTTTGTAGCGACGTTGGCTGATGGGTTTCGTGATAAGGCATCTGTTGCCACGTTCACTTTACCTTTTATGTAGTGAATATTTACATTGTAATTCTGGATTTTACATTTCCATCGTGCTCTCCTCCCAGAGAGGAGTTTTTCTTGGAACATGCCCACAAGAGGCTTGTGGTCTGTATATAGGTGAATTTCATATCCGTACACGATGTCACGGAATTTCTGTAGAGCAAATATCACCGCTAGGGCTTCTAGGTCTGTTACACAGTAATTTTTCTATGCTCCTTTTATTTGTCTACTGGCAAAAGCAATGGGTTGGTGTTTACCTCGTTTATCCTCTTGTATCAATACAGCACCTAAACCTTTGAGAGAAGCGTCTGTGCAAATTATGAACGGCTTTGTGAAGTTAGGATAAGCCAAGCAAGGTACTCATGTAAGTTTATCTTTTAATTCATTAAATGCATTTTTTTGTTCTTCTCCCCACCGAAATACCCCTTTTTTTCAGCAGGAGAAATAAGGGTTGGGCTATGTGAGAGAAGTGTTGTATAAACGCCCTATAATATCCGGCGAGCCCTAAAAATTGTCTTACTTTATCCACATTTGTGGGTTCTGGGAAATCTCTTACTACTTTTATTTTGTCGTGAGAGGTGTGGATCCCCTCTGCATCTAGTCTATGGCCTAAGAATTTTATTTCCTTAAAGCAAAATTTACATTTAGACAGCTTAATTTTAAAACCTGCACTAGTTAACTTGTGTAGTAGCTGATCTAACTTCTGTAGATATTCTGCTAGTGTGCGTGTTGCAATTATGATGTCGTCCAGGTAGACAAAGATACTGTCGCCTAATATTCCAGCCAATAAGCTATTCATTAATCGCTGGAATATGCCAGGAGCCGTCATCAATCCCATCGGCATTCTCTTGTACTGATAATGCCCACTATCAGTAGAGAAAGCAGTGATAGCCACTTAATAAATCGATTGTAGAAAAGACAATATTTTCTGGTCCAATGTTGTGCAGGACGTCACTTAACAATGGCATGGGAAAACGGTTGGGAATGGTTACCTGATTAAGATTGTGATGGTCAACAACTGCACTCATCTCACCGATTTGTTTAGGTACAAAGAAAAGTGGTGCGTTCCATGGGGATACTGAAGGTACATTGATGTCCAAACTTAACATTTCATGAACATATTGCTTTGCTAGTGCACGTTGCGAGTGAACAATTCTGTATGCCGGTACGTAAATCGGTTGTCTCTTGTTTTACAGTAATATGGTGTTGGATTAGATTTGTACAACCTAAGTTTTCACCAGGTAATGCAACGGCTTGTCGATGTTTTTCCAGGACGTCTAGTAAATCGTTTTTCATATCAAAAATATCTAAGCAAACCAAATGCTCCTTTATGCACTGTCTGTCTGTCGAGTTTACTGGACGTTCCCGCTACTGTCACTTCGAGTATAGGGGCTGGGCACATCTCTAACCTACAAATACAGGTTCCTTTCTTAATCTATACATCTCCATTCTTGGTGTTAGCTAAAATGACATTAGTTTCACCATTTTCATTCATCCAGCACAGACCACTCTCAATTTAAAGGCCATTTATTCTAACCGTCTCTTCTAATGCAATTATATTACAATTTCTCAGCTTACTCTTAATCGTGACTTGCATGAATGATTTTGGTGGTAGATTTACATTATAATTAATGCTTGCTGGTTAAATGAGCAAGTCACGATTGGGTTGTGGTTGAGTGAGCGAGTCACGATTGGATTGTGGTTGAGTGAGCGAGTCACGATTGGGTTGTGGTTGGTTGTGTGAGCGAGGTATCTGATAGCTGGTCTGCGCGCCCATTTTCTTTGAGTCGTTGTACGTCGGACTCATCTATTTTTATTTTGTGTGTAATCGTTCTTGTGACGCTAGTTTTCCTATAACTGCTGGTTGTATTATCAGGAGATGAAATTTCCTCATTTAATTCGCTGTCATAATGAATTCCATTAAAATGTGGCATCAGTATTATATTTTCTCTCCTCATTGTGTTTAATCCAGTTAAACCACTTCCTCTGATAATTTTTGTATTACATAAGAGGTGGTAGTGAATGATTTTGTGGTCTGTGAACTTCATGTTTAACTCAGTCATACCAATAACTGGTATTTCTTTACCATCCACTGTGTATCAATGTAAGTCTGAGTTTACCAGGAACGTCACTTTTCTCCTCTTTCTAAAAATTCTTTCTTACTCATCTTGCGTTATTAAATTCACTGGTGAGTCTGAATCCAAAAATAATGAGATCTCTTCTCCTCACATACAGCAGAGACCAAAATGCTTTCATTTCCAAAGAGACTTCCTATGTTGACTATTTGTTTATTTGGGTGTTTTATGTCTCGTCGTCTTTTGTGCTGGTACGACCTTCCCCCGACCTAAAGACGGATAGCAATCTTTCTACTGTTTTACATTCTGAGGTCCAGTGACCTATATACCTATGATGTCTGCAATATGCTTCGAACCCTTTTGCCTTTTGCCTGTCCTCCTTTGTTCTGATATAACATTCAGATTTTGTGTGCCCAGGTTTTGCGGAATAGTAACAGTGTGTTACTTGAGCTGAACCTACGAGGTGATCTTTCATTTGTGTGTCTTTGTGTCGATCGATGTCTACTAGGACTTCTGTCAAACTTTTGTAACGCCCTGTTACCTGGTGTGCGGGAACGAGTCCTTGAGCTAACAACTGTGTTTGTTTCTGAACTGGACGTGATTGTCTGTGGTCCTTTGGCAAGGACTTGACTTATTTATCCCTGCTACTATTCCTGGTACTTTAATTCCTGGTCTGGTGGCCTGTAATGTGTCAGTGACACGAGCTTTACTGCAGTTTAATTCCACCTCATAAATGAAATCAAATAAACACATCCCTGGATTGCAGGGGACGGTTTTAGCTATTTTCAGCACCCTGTCAGAAAACTGACATAGGGCTGATATATAGCCAATGATGTCAACGACATGCACTGGTGACATCTCACCATCCTCTGTGACCCAGTTTGAGTTTTCTAGGCTGGCTAACAAGGTTTTATTAATAGTGGAAATATCTGCTGTTATTTCTCCTACATCTGAGCCTGAGTGTGTTCGCCTAAGGAGGTCTACAATTTTGTGTAATTCTGGGGTGTACCACCAAGAAAATTCTTGCCTCCCGAGAATTTCCTGAGAAATTCTGTCTTAAATTAGTCGAATTTTGTGGCTCTCAACAGCTTGTCAGACCTTAGTAAATTGCCAGCTGGGCATCGTTCTTGGTTTATTCTAGCTGAAAAAAAAAAGGTATTTTCCCTTTTTCTTCTGTAATGTGTCGCCAAATGGAAAACTGCTGACACTGTTCAGTGAGGGTGTTAACGACTATTTTGTCTTTTTCTGTACCAGAGAATTTTGGTAGTTCACTATCTTTATGACAAATGTACACTGGAAAGGGATTATTACTGGAATTCTGTGGAGAAGGCATTGCACTAGTGCTTGCTGCAGTTGTGTTATCCATTTTTACAGTTTTTGTTTTGCAACCGTCATTTACTGGCAATTGATATGTTTTCCCTGACCCTAATACTCTATGATCTATGTTATAGTAGACTTGAGGAAATTTTTTTATAATGTTCACTATCTACATCTGAAAATTCTGACTAAGTGTCATCATCATTTACATCAGCGTATATTGAGTCTGTTTGTTGTTCTTTATCTAGCTTATGTTTTGTTTCCTGAGTTTGTTTTTCTGCTTGTTCCTCTGTATTTGATATTGTTTCGGTATTTATATTATGTTGATCGTTTTCTGGTGTTTGTGTAAGGGTATTTGTTAATGTTGATCCTTCGGGCACTAATAACGGATCTCTACTCAGTATAATGGGACCACTTACTAATTTATATTTTACCCTTCTCTTAATTGCTTATAAAATTAAAATTATAAAACACATATGTCAGTGTAAATTGTGTAACTGTCTCTAACTGTTTAGTTTGTGATTTTTATGATGATGAATAGATAATTGCTTGGGTCATTAACTAAGTGTTAGTATTTTATGGATAGTTATGTAATTGGTGAATTGTTAACTGATACAACCTTGGTTAGAATAAATTAACTCACTAGAACAGTAGTGGAGATACAGCCGTATGACGAAAGAGGTGTTGTTGTTGAAGATCAACACGTCAGCATCGTTGTCATCACTCGGGTAGGCAGACACTCGCTCTAGACGTCTCACACTTCCTGTTGAGGTAGGTCGGCTCTTGGTATGATGCGTCAGTACTCGATGTCGTGCCTGGAGTAGGCAGACAGGCTGGCAGACAGGCAGAGAGGCAGGTGCTGCAGGCCGTTGTTGTCAAGCACTTGGGCTGACTGGCGTGTTATGATGATCTCGCAGTGTGTGAGCCCGTGCCTTGCTCTGATAGTTGTGGTGGAGAAGATGGTGGTGGGGGTTGTGGTGGAGAAGGTGGAGATCGTGGTGGAGGGTGGTGGAGGTATGGGGATGTCAGCAGTGTCTTAGCTTACCATGCTGGGTCAGACTGCTAGCGGAATTTCCTCCCTCTTCACTCTTCTTGTGTTGTTTGTAGTTTCTCACCTCTTTGTTTGCTTATTTTCTTCTTATTTTGTAGTACTTGATTTTCGTTAGTCATTGTGATTAACTTGTAGGCTTGTTGAGTTGTTGATAGACGCAGTTTATCGCTGCTATAGTTTCTCGTAAATCTTGGAGTTGAGGTGGTTAGGAGCGAGATGTTATGTTTGTTTAATTGCTTTGGTTGAGACGTTAATCGTCTTTGTTTACCGCTGCTAAGTGGTCGTAGTGGGTTCGTGGTTACCGCTTCACACCAATCTCGGTAGCGTGCTCGGAGGTACGTGTAGAGAAGTCGATTATGGATTATTTAGTACAACCAGAATAAAGTCGTGAGACGTATTATCAACGAGGTGAGATACAGCACTCTTGGGTTACTGAGTTTTATTGCACAGTTATCTTGATAGTGATTTACAAACGAGCTTAGCGTGACGGCCTGTCTCCCCTTTCTCCTTACTCTGCCCTAATTGTGCTCTCGGGCATTCTCTATCCCCTTCCCTGATGTGAAGGACTTCTCTCAGCCATTATATACAGGTGGGAGAGGATGTTTTTGGTAGGTAGTAGTGTCTGATCGATCTCTTGTGGGCTTCCACGTGTTTGAATACATCATGAGTTTTTGGTTGTTTGGACTACAAGGATATTTTGAGAAACATCGTATGTTAAGATTCTTGATAGTCTGGGACAACAGACTGTGTACAGATATCATGTGAAATCAGACACTACTTACTGTGAATTGACATTCCTAGTGAGAAACTGTGTACGTTACCATCAGACACTACATCCTGTACATTGTGTTTATGAGATATCTACTAAGGCCTATATAATATCTACAGTTGTACTGAGTCCGTAACTTCTTCACTGACGAGCAGTTAGCTATAGTTTATAAGAATCACGTGTGCTCTCAGCTAGAATATTACTCACCCTTGTGGAATGGATGTGGAGGTGATGCACTAAAACAACTAAACAAAATTTTGAATAAAGCTGTTGGAATTATTTATAACCTTGCTATTACAAATAAACTATCTCCCCTACAAGTAAGAAGGAATGTTGCCTCCCTTGCATTACTTTACAGATACTTTTATGGCAAATGCTCAGATGAAGTTGTGTCCATTGTGCCACCTCTCAATGCCTTCCCTCGTGGTACACGGGCATCTGGTAGCGCTCATGACTGGAATATCACACAGCCATATTGCAGAACTTCTACCTATCACAGTTCTTTTATTCCGTGAACTACATCTCTCTGGAATTCTCTTCCCGGAGAAGTTTCCCCCCTAAACTTAAACCTACAGCTTGTATGGTGCACTTACTCCCACCTGACAAAGATCTCCAATCCCTTTAAGTTTAAGCTGAGTTAATAGCCAGGTACAGCCAGATTAGAGAGGTCATTCTGGCTAGTAACCAAGAATAGTCATTTTTGCCCAAGTTCATCGTTATTTCATATACTGTATATGACAATAGCTTAATGATGAGTGTATATATGTATGCATGTATTCTTGCATGCATATACGTTTGTCTGTCTGTATGTATGTATTAATTAACTGGGTCTTAAAGCATTATTGGCCTCAGAATCCAAATACTTCCTAGCCCCGTCTGCCTGCTATCGTTTTCTTAAAACTTGAGTCTGTGGAAACAGTTCTTAAAGATCTTCATGGATAATATAGCAAAGTATTATCTATGTATTTAATGGAAAGTGAAAAATATACAGATACAGAAAGAAATAATTTATTCCTTTTAATAGTAAATTTCATTTGCAATGCACTAATTATGCGCTGATAGTAAGTTAATATTTCACACGACAACGAGTTTCTCAGATACTGGCACTTCCCAGTTTCCAAGTTCCAGGCAGGAGTAATGTGATGTGCGTCTGATGACTGATTGACTGAGTATAATTAAAATATGGCGGCGCAACTGCCATGGTCATGTGCCGCCGGACAACAAGGTAAAAGACGTCGCAAATAAAAAGTGCATATTCAAAATAAAGTTAAAACCCATTAGTAGAAATAAAGCTGCAAATAACAAAAGAATCGCGTATAAAATATCAATTACTTACAGAAGTGGAAGGAGGCCCGCCGCCGGGAGAAAACTAAAAACATCAATAAAATTGCCAGAGACTCCACCTAGCATCGAGGACAGACAGTAGGCACCATCTGCCTCCTAATGCCTACAGAGGAATCTCTGACAAAGGTCCCTCAGACTTGGTTAGTCGACCAAGTGACGGGCAGTAAGGGGAACAAGGATATCATCACAGTACGGTTGAGTCCCACCACTCATCAGGAGTAAACCAAGAGTGCCCAATGCGAAGCCTGGCAAGAGCCACCTCCAATCGTCGAGGCAAGGAGGGAAGAACTCTCGGCACAACCACTCTGAAAAAGTTCTTTTAGTTTATTATGAGCAACACCATCCCACTGTCTCTGTCAACACTTACGAATTGAGCGCCGCAAGTAAGGTGTTACACCGGAAGCGAGTAGTCGGTAGGAGGCCGTCGAGATGACGCAGCTTTAGCTATAGTATCTGCCCTCTCATTGCCCACTACACCAACATGCACGGGAACCCAACAGAAATCCACATAACGGCCACAACGGCCAAGAAGTAAAAGCCACTCTAAAATTGATATAACCAGTGGATGGGATGCTTTAAAAGACTCCAGTGCAGAGAGAGCACTACGGGAGTCACTAAAAAATCACATAAGCTGATTGGGGGAGAGTAAAAATTATTTCCAGAGCATATAAAATCGCAGTCAGTTCCACTCGATACACTGAAGCAGTACCAGGAAGGCTACCCCCCACACTGAAGGAAGGGAAGACAATACCAAAGCCTACTCCAGTGTCAATCTTAGATCCGTCAGTATAGACAGGGTAAACTGTAGCACCAGTCGAACAGGGCAGTACTCCCGAGGTGGATGGAAAGCTGATGACAGGGAGAGCTGGAGCTCCCGTTTCATCAACCCTCGGGACTAGTTCACGACCATCCGCCTTTGCTGAACTTTTTCAGTGTTTCAGTTACACGGAGAGTAGGTCAGCATGCTCTCCAGCACAAGCTTCTCTAACTGTCAACATCAAACTATATTCACAGTACACACTGCACTACCTTTACAAAAGTAAAAAATGGCGAACTTCGACAGTGCCTCGGAGTCTCCGGGGGGGGGACCATAAATACCCCCACCATCCGCCCCTCTCCCGGTGATGACTTATGCATGGAACCACTGTCTGACTCACTTCCTTCATTTTTGCAACGTTCGCGGTCTTTCTTCTAACTTTCTTTCTGTGGAACACCACCTCTCCTGCTCTAAACCTCACCTTCTCTTTCTCTCTGAGACTCAGCTGTCTGAGGCAACTGACAGCATACCTTTTTCTGTATCCTCCTACTTTCTTTATACTGATTTCAAAACCAGATGTGGCTGTTGTGTATATGTATGCAACAACGTATCTTGCTCTCGTGTTCCTGAACTTGATTCTTCTGAATTCTCTACTCTCTGGCTTTGGCTCTCCTGTCATTCTCTGATTAAATATATCTGTGTTGTTTACTTATCGCCTAATTCTACTGACTATCAAAAATTCTTCGACTATCAAACTTCTACGATGGAACACATTCTATCCATTTCTCCTTTCTTTGAAGTCTCCATTCTTGGAGACTTCAATGTTCACCACCACCTTTGGCTCCCCTCTCCTTTCACTGATCCACCTGCTGAACAAGCCTACACCTTTCTATCCTTAATGACGTAGAGCAGCTTGTACAGCCCCCTACCCGTATCCCTGACCGCCTTGGAGAGAGCTCCAACATACTTGATCTCTTCCTTACAACTAAGCCTTCTGCTTATACTGTTATTTTTTTTTTCTCCGTTGGGCTCCTCCGATCACAACCTTATTATCTTAACCTGTCCTATCGCTCCTGTGCGGCGTGGGGAGCCTCCAATGAAACGTCGTCTGTGGCACTTTGGAGCTGCGGATTGGGAGGCCCTCAGGCAGTACTTTGATTATCCCTGGAATGATTATTGCTTCCATGGCCGGGAGCCATTTGCGTGTGCCTTACGCATTACTGAGGTTATTCTGTCGGGCATGGAAGCATACATTCCTTTCTCATATCCTTTGTCTAATGCAAGAAAGCCTTGGTTTAATCACGCTTGTTCTAATGCTGTCTGCAACAAGGAGAGAGCCTACAAAAGGTACCGGAGCCAACCCACCCCTGTATCACATCTTTCTTATATTTCTGCCCAGAATCGTGCTACGTCTGTTCTTCGTTCTGCTAAAAATAATTTCATCCGTGCTAAATGTTCTCAACTTTCAAACTCGAATTCTTCACGCTCTTTCTGGCACCTTGTCAAAAATCTTTCTAACAACTTTACCTCATCATCCTTCCCTCCTCTTTTCTACTCTGATGGCTCTATAACTGTTTCTCCTACTGATAAAGCAGATCTCTTCGCTCAGACTTTCTCCTCCAATTTCATCTTAGAAGATTCCGGTACTGTTCATCCATCACTTCCCCCCTCTGACTTCCTCATGACTGACATTAAAATTTCTTCAGCTGATGTATTTACAGCCATCACTGGTCTCAGTACTAACAAGGCATATGGGCCTGATGGGGTCCCTCCTGTTTTCCTCAAGAACTGTGCTTCAGTGCTTACACCCTACCTAGGTAAACTCTTTCGCCTTTGTCTATCAACTTGTATCTTTCATTCTTGCTGGAAGTTTGCTCTCATTCAGCCAGTCCCAAAGAAGAGAGACCATTCCCATCCCAATAACTGTCTTCCAATTCCTTTAACATCCAGTGTTTCAAAAGTGCTTGAGTCTATTCTTAAAAGAAAAATTTTAAAGCATCTTTCCTATCACAACCTTCTTTCTGATCGTCAGTATGGGTTCCGTTAGGGACGCTCCACTGGCGATCTTTTCACCTACCTTTCGGACTCCTGGTCATCCTCCTTTCGGGAATTTGGCGAAAGCTTTGCCATTGCACTTGACATCTCAAAGACTTTCGATCGAGTCTGGCATAAATCTTTACTTTCTAAACTGCCCTCCTACGGTTTCTATCCTTCTATCTGTGCCTTCATCTCTAGCTTCCTTTCTGGTCGTTCTATAGCTGCTGTTGTAGACTGCCATCGCTCTTCTCCTAGATCTATTAACAGTGGTGTTCCTCAGGGTTCTGTCCTATCACCAACTCTCTTCCTTTATTCATCAATGACATTCTAAGCTGTACCTCTAACCTATCCACTCGTACGCTGATGATTCCACCCTTCACCTTTCCTTTCGGTTCCCGCAACGTCCGTCTCAGCAGCTACTTCAGCAAACAAGGGATGAGGCTATGGCACACCTAATGTCTGACTTAGCTCGTATCTCTGATTCGGGTAAAAATAATCTTGTTGTTTTTAATGCATCAAAGACACAATTCTTACACATATCAACCTGACAAAATCTTCCACAGGACTACCCACTGATGTTTAATAATGTACAGCTCACTCCTGCATCATCCTTAAACATGCTTGGGGTTTCATTCACTAGGGATTTATCTTGGAAGGAACATATTACATCTCTTGTGAAATCTGCTTGCAATATATTAGGTGTGCTAAGCCGACTCCGAACCTTCTTTACCCCTGCACAGTTGTTGACTTTGTACACGGGTTTTTTTCGCCCCTGTTTAGAGTACAACTCTCATGTGTGGGGAGGCTCCCCTCATGCAGCCCTTCTCAATAGGGAGGAGTCAAAGGCTTTTCGTCTTATTAAATCTCCTACTCTTACTAGCTCCTTTCAACCTCTGTCTCTTCGCCGCGCTGTTGCATCTTTATCTGTTTTCTATCGCTACTTCAATGGCCACTGTTCCTCTGAAATGTCTGCTTGCATCCCTCCACCTCTACGATGGGCACGTAGCACCCGTCTAGCAACAACTTCTCATCCCTTTTCTGTCCAACTCTCAAATGCAAGAGTTAACCGTTATTCCCAGTCCTTCATTTTTTTACTGGTCAACTCTGGAACTGTCTTCCTCTGTCTCTGTTTCCTACTTCCTATGATCTCCAGTCCTTCAAACGCAGTATGTCCAGACATCTCGAAATAAACAATGAATCTTGAATTTGGCTCTCTTTTTGTATTGTTTTTGTTTGTTCTTGGAGGGAACCGTTTGCGGGCCTGTGGCCTTTGATTCCTTCTTCCTTGCATATAAAAAATAAAAAAAATAAAAAAAATAACCTTCATGAGTGGAGGCATATTCTAAAATGAGAGAGAGGGACACCTGAGAAGGAAGTAAGCCCTTTTTTCCAATAACAGGCCTACAGAATGTCACACGTGGGAATAGCCAGAAGCCCACCTTCGGGATCGGATGTGGACCAACTGCCAGTCTTGGAACAGAGAGGGCTAACATAACAGACCTGACCCTGTAATCCAAGGGCTTCCGGAGACTAGGACGGGTGTCATAAACAGAAGATCAGGACTCCTGGGAGACGATGGCAAAAGAAAATGAGTCCGGAATGCGGTGAAGACGATACCAACACCTCATCATCAATGACTGGCGACTCAAAGCCAAAGGGAGGGCATCAGCATCCACCAACATACTCGAATTCGGGGATGACCTGAATGCCTCAGTTGCCAGACGTACACCAGCATGATGCTTGCACAAACTTTATTAACCGGAGACAGACATCTGTTTCAGGCGAGTAGACCTCACACCCATATTTTTAAGTTTAAGAAGGATACGAGACCTATCCAAGATTGGAAGGGTCTGACGATCAGCACCCAAAGAGATATGACCCAAAACCCTCAGAAGACTCAAAACCTTGATACAAGTCGCCTTCACGGAACGAATATGAAGAACCCAGGCTAGTGGTCTATTAAATAAAAGACCCAGAAACCGAGCCTCTTCAACACAGGATATTCTCCGACCATAGAGATACAAGTCAAGTTCTGGGTGAACCCCCCGAAGATGACAAAAATGCATAGCCAGTGTCTTAGTAAATGAAAAACGAAACAACGAGACTCAGCCCACTCAGAAATTCTATTAAGAGCCAGTTGCAACTCCCTGTCTAAAAAAGGCTTTCTACATGCAGTGAAGGAAATTGAGAGGTCATCTACATATAGTGGGCTTCGTACACCATCATAAAGTATACTGATTACGCTGTTGATGGCCACAGCAAAGAGAGTAACACTAAGGATATTCCCCTGTGGTACTCCATCTTCAAGTGCACTGGCATTAGAAAGCACTTCTCCCACTCGAAGCCTTAAAAAACGGTTAGATAAAAATTGCTGAATAAAAATAGACAAGCGCCATAAGAGAAAATAAAATCCCATGACGCACGCAGTGTCGTATGCTTTCTCCAGATCGAAGAAGACCGTGACCTGGTGTTGGTTGGTGAAGTAAGCCTCACAGACAGAAGATTCCAAGGAAAGTAGGGCATCAGAGACAGATCGCATTTTACGAAAACCATACTGGACTGGTGATAAGTAACTGCCCCTCTCCAAATACCACATGAGCCAGCCATTTACCATCTTCTCCAACACCTTGCAAACGCAAGAGGTCAGAGAGATGGGACGATAATGTGTTGCCTGCAGGTGATCCTCTCCAGACTTAGGGATGGGGATAACCACAGCAACACCCCAAGAAGACGGAAACTCCCCAGTAGACCAACTTCTGTATAATGGGAATCGTCAGACTGATAACTTAAAAGGGCGTATGGAATATCGTCATAGCCTGGAAACGAATCATGACACTGTGACAAAGCAGCCCGAAGCACAGAAACAGACAAAGAGACATCTTAAGGCTCTCCCTCAGAAGAGATGCAGCTGAGAGTACATCATTCCAAGTCCCGAAGTTGGCATGCCGAAGGCAATTCAATGTCCGTTCTAGACACACCAGCAAAAGGCTGGACAAGTGCTTCAGCAACTGTGAAGGGATCAGTTACAGTGTCACTTGCATCAAATAAAACAGAGGGGGAAGGAACAGGAAATTTGCCAGAAATCTTTCTGACCTGGCTTCACACTTGAGTGAGAGAAGTCCTCGAGTGAAGGGAGGAAACATACTTACGCCAAGGTGCACGTCTGGCCTCTTTATCTGCATGAGCACGCGCCCTTCGAAAAGCCACCAAACATTGAGCGTCCCCACAATGGCGGTGAAGCCAAGAGAAGGCGACTCGTTTGGCCCTCACTGCAGAGGTGCATTCAGGGGTCCACCAGGGAAATGGTCATCTAGGAAATCGACCAGAAGACTCGGGAAGAGATAAAAGAGCTATTGTGTGCATTACATCAGTTATACATGCCACCATCACATCAGCACTACCGAAATCGTCCAAAGTGCGATCAGTGGAACATAACTCCCTGAAGGGTTGCCAGTTTGCCTTATCCAGGTGCCTGTGAGGAAGACGACATTGTGGCTCACACTCAGCAGAAGTTAAAATAACTGGGAAGTGGTCACTGCCATGCAAATCTGGCATCACACCCTACCTAAAATCTAAAATAGCAGTACCTGAGAATAGACAAGTCAATGGCCATGAAAACACCAGTCTGCCCATGAAAATACGTCATCTCACGTGAATTCAATACCCCCAACTCCTCATCCTCCACCAAAGAGACCAGCATATCCCCTTTAGGGTTGGTCATACTGACACTCCATAGTGGGTGACGACCATTCAGATAACCCAGGAAAAGAAATGGGGAAGGAAGATCACTAACAAGGTGGCTGAGATCTACCCTCTCAACAGGAGCACAAGGGGGGAGATAGACTACACACTGTATAATGACAAAGAAGGAACGTTTGAATGGCAACAGCCTGCAAAGGTGTTGAAAGACTCAGACAAGTGAATGGGACATCACAGCGAACTAGGATAGCATTACCACCATAATATCATTGACCAGGAAGACGATCAGAATAGAATACATGGTAACCAGGAGGACTGGAAGGAGCAGCATCCACAACCATGGTCTCCTGGATGCATATGCTATGCATTCTGGGGAAAAGCGAGACTACACAGTTCCTCCCAACTAGCACATAAACCACGACAAATCCATTGAATTATAGATGCGATAATGGAGTGGTATTTATCAAGATATTTCAATTACTGGAGTTTTGGACACTAGGAACTTTGACGGGTTTCCGAGAAATTGGCTGATGGTTTGGTTTAGAAACAGGTTTCCTAACCTTTGCCAACCTCCTGAACAAGGAACCCAAGATACCCGATTTTGAAGATTACAAAGGGGAGGAAGAAGAAGGTTGCCGGACAATGGTCTTCTGTGGTGGAGCAAGAGTGGGGACCGCAAGCTGCGTTAACAGGAACAGAGCAGGAAGTGCCATCACGAAGAGGGGTGCTAGCAGTAGTGCACCCCACAGTACCTGAGTGCTGAGAGGGCGAGGTCACATGCAGCAAAGGTGGCGCATCGACAACCTGGGCATCACAACTGCCTGGTGGAGGACCGTCAATGAAACACCGTCCCCAGCCTGCACTAGCTGGGACCCATGAGAATCCCGATTAGAATGAGTAGTAGTCTCCACAGCAGAAACATTTGGTGATAGGGCCTCAATTTTTGAACATTCTGAGGAGCCACGGCAATGCTTATCAGGCACAGGAGGGACTTCAGAATTTTAAGATATGTCAGGACAAGGAGATGCATCAACATGGACGTCTGCCACCATCACGGAAGGGAGCAAACCCCCAGCCACCGAGGTGGGGGCAGACACAGTCGGAGTAGAGGGTGGGCGAACACCATTCTCACATACATTATAAGTTCCAGAGACAGCATCTGGAAAATTACTAGACGAAGTGGTCACAGTAATGGGTCGAGGCAACTTCTTGGACACAGAATGAAGCACAGGTGCTCCAGAAAGGACAGAAGCATAAGTAACCCTGAGCTGAAAGAAGCATGTCTGGCCGCTCCTCTTTGACTCAGGAAACTAAACCCTCTCACGAGTATGAATGGACAAAATCTCCTTTTCCAGACAGTAGGGAGGAAAGTTCTTAAAAGATACAGCATGAGGACCCCACACTGATAGCATTTAAGGGGTCTTGGACAGTCGCTGGTATGACTTGGTCCACCACATGAGACACAGACACCAGGAAGGCCAGCTTGTTCATGGCTGCAAAAGTGGCTAACATGCCCATACCACGAACAGTGGAAACACCTCTCTGGGGTTAGAAAATAGGGCTTTACAGGAAGAGAAAGCCAGGCGAGTTTCACAGCTGTAGGCAGCGTTAACCTATCATATGTCAGGAACAGTGTCGTTGTCGGGGTCAAGATAGTTTCGATTTTCTTCTGTAGGCACTCAACATTCACCACACCAGATCACAGTTCCTCCGACAACCGTACCTCTGAGTATCGAAGAAGGTCACGGAAAAAAATTACTCTCGTACAGCGGTTAAAACTGGTATGAGGAACACATGATAGAGCAGACCCAGAAATATAGGTCAGGGCTAGTTAACTTTAGCTCTCTTCTGGGGAAGCCATCTTGATATGGATGCTTCATTACCCTTGCGAATAGATTTTCGGTTCCCTGATAAAACTGAGACAATGCCACGATGTACATAAAAAAATTTCAATATCTTGGACTGACCTGCCAACAGAGGGTTTCAATACCAAAATCCTATCATATGGCACTGGCATCGTGGCTGCTGGGCCGGACCCCAGAGCCGAACCAACCCAACGTGACTGACTTCCTCCTATTCCCAGTTGAGTGCTAGGGCAGAGGAGGAAAGTCCCCAAGGGCCTGGAAAGGCTCCAGCGTGGCACTGAGGGAGGAAGAGTTTGCAGCAAGGCTGGGGACAGACACCACGTCGTCAACAACACTTTTATTGAAAACAGCTGCAAAAAAAAGAAAAACACTTCATTCCCCCACCCCTTCACCCCACCAAAGTGCAAAGGGGGGTCATATACCAGGGACAACACCACTGGAGATCCCAGAGGCATCGGGAGAGTAAACACAGGTAACCACCGGGAGACCCGGACAAAGATGACTCCAGGACGATAGGAGCCATCAGACCCTCCAGTTCCCACTTGACCCTAGCCAATGCATGGACAGCAGATTGACTTGGACAGGCCGAACCAGATCGTCCATCTAACCGGAATATGGGACCACAGAGGCGTGTTGCTAGCTGCAGGGGGCAGCGTGCTGCATCGCTCAACCTCCAGGACTCCAATCTTCCAGCATACGGGACACATTCATGGCAAACACGTGGGGAGACAAAAACCCTACCCAAGGTGGGAAAAGGGCCGGGGCAAGCAACATCACCAGCAGGCCTCTTCTACCAGTGATGTGGGGGGTGCGTGGTCCACGAGGCTGACAAATGCTGAACCCTACAAAGGCTTGCATGCCTCCAGAGTATGTGGCACTGCTAGCCACTCTTCAAGCCCCGCCACCACATCAAGGTGACCCCCCTCAGCGGGGTGGATCAGATGAGGCAATGAATCTAGGGTCACAGGTAAATACCCAAACAGACTTCAAAGTTTTAGCCACCACTCCTTCACCCGCAAAGTTTCCTTAGTGCCAACCTCGACGTCATTACAGATCATACTTACGAAGTTGATTAAAAAAACAAAGTGTGCTACCTCGAAATTTTATACAAGCAATAAATTCTCAAAAAAAAAACGTAGAGACACTTCTCAAACTATGTGGCAAGTAGCTTAGCTCTGGATAACAAAAAAATAGTGCATATGATTCGATGTTTTACACTTATTATAGTATTCAAAACTAGCTTGCCGCTGTTCTTTCATAATGAGTATATAGCTCCTACAACGTAAATAAAAAAAAAATCAAAATCGGCTTGTTGTTGAGCAGTGTCCCTCTCAGTACAGTTTAGGATATTCTCTTACCCATTTCCGTTGTTGTTACAGCGTCAGTTACAATAAAAGATCACGTATAGTAGAGTGCTGGGACTTGACTTAATGGTAAATATTAAAAAAAAAAAAAAAAAAGGGGGATACCTTTGATAGCAGCACCCACCCCTGCAGTATTGTAAGAGGAGAGAAATAGTTAAATATGGGGGAGGTGGAGGGGCGAACCCTGGGGGTTCTACCCTCTATAAACTGTGGTCCGGGTGAAGATCTACTACTATGCAAATTTCGTGTGCTGATATTATGGAATTGTCACCCCTGACGGCAGCCACCCTTCCCCGTGAGGTTTGACAATCGGCAGTGATGGATCCGGGGGGGGGCGGGGTGGGGGGATGCATCCCCCACCCCCACTGGCCACAGAGAGAGAGAGAGAGAGAGAGAGAGAGAGAGAGAGAGAGAGAGAGAGAGAGAGAGAGAGAGAGAGAGACCTGACCTAATAGTAATGCAGATGATTGTTTCAGGCGAGCTGGATATAGTCACCTATTGAGAGTCACATTACGTCTCACAGCATTCTTGTCAGCAAGGTGGTGGTATTCATTCCAGCACAGCTGCCACAATTTGAACTGAATGATGTAAACAACATAATGCAGCTGTACAACACCATCCTGGGTAATCCAGATGAAATCAAGTTGCAATACGTGCAGTGGAAGGAATTCTCCTCTGGCCTTGAACAGCCTCCAACAACACCATTAGAGGCTCTTGAAATCATCCCGGAAAGGCTTGAACATATCAAGAATCTTCTTATCATCGTCTGCACTGTCCCTATAACCACCTGTGCTCCCGAGAGAGCCTTCAGGGCCTTCAGGATTCTAAAGAACTAACTTCGAACAGGATGAATGATGAACGGCTGACAGGGTTGGTTTTAATGTATATTCACCCTGAAATTGAAATCAATGTTTAGGAAGTGATGGACAGATTTGCAAGTAAAAAGAAAAGAGGTTTTGATTTTGTATCTTAATTTGAGAGTCTCTGAGATGTTAATTGTTAGGTTGGGTTACTTAAGCATATATAAGTCTCAGTTTGTGGTTTGTACTCTGATCTAGTGCTTTAAGATTCAGAAATTTTGAAACCATATATGTTCTTCATTAGTTTATTTTGGTATTAGCATTTTCTCTAATGTCGTGCTTTTTTTCTTCAAAAATTATTAAATGTTGCAATTGCTGCACTTATGCAGTAAAGCTGTTAATGTATTCAAATGCAGAGTATTAGAAGGATAGCACGTCATTAACAAGTAAATATGTTGCTTTGAAGTATGCCTGTACAAGCAGTTTCTGATTTCTGTTTAGAGATTCTTATTCTTAAATTATTCAAGAATGAAACTGTTTGCACAAGAAATTGCACTTACCAATAAAACCTTTCATTAGTCTGTTCAACAACTGAGTCATTTTTCTCTTTAGATGACTGAATATGATCAGAATATTCATGTCATTTACCTAATTTTAGATACACCAGCATCGTCACAAGAAGAAGAAAAATAATGTTGAATGATGGAACAAATCTACAGGAGGTACACTTTGGTTGCGGACAATACTGATATTTAGATATACTAAATTTACATAAAATTCACAATAACAAGTTGAGCATAAATAGAACTGTCTGACTCACTCCTTCACTTCTGTAACATTCGCGGCCTTTCCTCTAACTTTCGCTCCGTTGAACACCACCTCTTCTCCTCTAAACCTCACCTTCTCTTTCTCTCTGAGACTCAGCTGTCTGAGGCAACTGACAACAAACCCTTTTCTGTATCCTCCTACTTTCTCTATTCTCATTTCAAAGCCAAATGTGGCTGTTGCGTATATGTACGCAACGATCTATCTTGCTCTGGTGTTCCTGAACTTGATTCTTCTGAATTCTCTACTCTCTAGATTCGGCTTTCCTGTCATTCTCTGACTAAATATATCTGTGCTGTTTACTTATCTCCTAATTCTACTGACTATCAAAAATTCTTTGACTACCTTACTTCTACGATGGAACACATTCTATCCATTTCTCCTTTCTCTGAAATCTCCATTCTAGGAGATTTCAATGTTTACCACCACCTTTGGCTCTCCTCTCCTTTAACAGATCCACCTGGTGAACAAGCCTACATCTTTTCTATCCTTAATGACCTAAAGCAGCTTGCACAGCTCCTTACCCGTATCCCTGACCGCCTTGGAGAAAGTTCCAACATACTTGACCTTTTCCTAACAACTAATCCTTCTGCTTACACTGTCAATCTTTTCTCTCCGTTGGGCTTATCCGATCATAACCTTATTACCTTAACCTGTCCTATCGCTCCAGTACGGCCTGTGGACCCTCCAAAGAAACGCCGTCTGTGGCACTTTGGAGCTGCAGATTAGGAGGCCCTCAGGCAGTACTTCATTGATTATCCTTGGAATGATTATTGCTTCCATGGCCGGGAGCCATCTGAGTGTGCCTTACACATAATGGAGGTTATTCTCTCGGGCATGGAAGCATACATTCCTTTCTTATATCCTCTGACTAATGCGAGAAAGCCTTGGTTTAATCACGCTTGTTCTAACGCTGGTCGCAACAAGGAGAGGGCCTATAAGAGGTACTGGAGCCAACCCACCCCTGAATCTCATCTTTTATATATTTCTGCCCGGAATCGTGCTAAGTCTGTTCTTAGCTCTGCTAAAAATAATTTCATCCGTGCTAAATGTTCTCAACTCTCCAACTCGTATTCTTTTCTCTCCTTCTGGCACCTTGCCAAAAACCTTTCTAACAACTTTACCTCATCATCCTTCCCTCCTCTTTTCTACTCTGATGGCTCTGTAGCTATTTCTTCTACTGATAAAGCAGATCTCTTCGCTCAGACTTTCTCCTCCAATTCCACCTTAGACGATTCCGGTGCTATTCATCCATCACATTCCCCCTCTGACTTCCTCTTGTCTGACATTAAAATTTCTGCAGCTGATGTATTTTCTGCTATCACTGGCCTCAATACTAACAAGGCATATGGGCCTGATGGAGTCCCTCCTGTTGTCCTCAAGAACTGTGCTTCTCTGCTTACACCCTGCCTAGGTAAACCCTTCCGCCTTTGTCTATCAACTTGTACCTTTCCTTCTTGCTGGAAGTTTGCTCTCATTCAGCCAGTCCCAAAGAAGGGTGACCATTCCCAACCCTCTAACTATCGTCCAATTGCTCTAACATCCTGTGTCTCAAAAGTTTTCGAGTCAATTCTTAACAAAAAACAATTTAAAGCATCTTTCCTGTCACAACCTTCTTTCTAATCGTCAGAATGGGTTCCGTCAGGGACGCTCCACTGGCGATCTTCTCACCTACATTTCAGACTCCTGGTCATCCTCCTTTCGGGACTTTGGCGAAAGCTTTGCCATTGCACTTGACATCTCAAAGGCTCTCTATCGAGTCTGGCATCAATTTTTAATTTCCAAACTGCCCTCCTACGGTTTCTATCCTTCTATCTGCGCCTTCATCTCTAGCTTCCTTTCTGGTCGTTCTATAGCCGCTGTTGTAGACGGCCATCGTTCTTCTCCTAGACCTATCAACAGTGGTGTTCCTCAGGGCTCTGTCCTATCACCAACTCTCTTTCTTTTATTCATCAATGACCTTCTAAGCTGTACATCTAACCCTATCCACTCATATGCTGATGATTCCACCCTTCACCTTTCCATTCGGTTTCCGCAACGTCCATCTCAGCAGTTACTTCAGCAAACAAGGGATGAGGCTATGGCACACCTAATGTCTGACTTGGCTCATATCTCTGATTGGGGTAAAAATAATCTTGTTATTTTTAATGCATCAA
>JAGKTI010013714.1:0-22641 GCA_018397915.1 Birgus latro
GGTTTTGAGGCTGGCTTCTCATGTGAAATCAATGAGGTTGGCTTTTTTAACTGTAGACTGCTGAGTCGGCTTGTTTATTACTGTACTGCAGAGTTATCATACATATGGTTATTCTCTAGTACTGAAACTTTTCTGCTACTGTAATACAAAAGTTGACATTTCTTATATGTCATTGTTGGCACACTTTATATGAGGCCTTTAGAATACAAAGGGCGAACTCAACAAAAGTAAGTTTTGAGAAAAATGCATTTAAAGTTTTTGTAAATGTATCAAAGCATATGTGAGGGTTTGGTATAACATATCATACACGAAAATATTCCTCTGGACATTCTGTATCCATTGGAAGGAAAAAAAGAAAAAAAATACATCAATGACTTTTTATTGATGATCATAAGGGTATACTGTCAAACATTAATGAAATAAGTGATAATTATATTTTGGTGGTATTTATGAAAATTGAGGCAAAAAAACAGTGTATTTCATAAGTAATAAAAAAAATCTTGGTATCATCATTTGCAACCATCACAAAACTGATTTAATACACACAAAACGTAGCTATTTTTAGCTTTTAACACACACACACACACACACATTCAGATAAGACGTAAGACCTTCACAAGCTTGTGTGATGATCTTACACAATCACTTGAAACAGTACAAATATCCACCATCTAGGAGACAAAGTTAAGCATGAGTAGTCTGAAAATGGGGGGTGGGATTGGACTTTGCTAATAGTCAAGGAAATCATCGTCTGGGTCATCAGTATTACGCCCAATGGCAGCCCCTACTGCCCCCTCTTGTTCTCTCAATAAGTTCTCAAAGAATCCCATGTACTGTGGGTTGCTGGTACTGACGAACTGCATTAAGTCTTTTATATCCTTTTAGCTTTTCAGCAGAGAGTTTCACAGGAACTGGATACTTGGAGGGAACTGGTATAGTAGGCAGATTGAAGGATTCTTTACTACGTTTTTTCTGAAGGCACACTTTGCCTTACAGGTCCATGCCTATCCCTTACAGTACACTTCACCCTTTCTCTTCCTACCAATAACTCAATTTCGAGAAATTGTTGAGTTCGCCCTTTGTATTCTAAACGCCTCATATGTTAACTGTTAATAAGGAATGCTACATTATCTATATGTTGATGTGTATTTCCAAAGGCTGTGTGGTATACTTCCCAAGGCTGTTTCATAGCTGCTTTTCTGCTGGGAACTTTAAACTGAAGTTAAGATGAATTTGTGTTGTATTTCGGATAGCACCTCTTTGTTTGAGGGGTAAGAATTTGCTGAATTAAGTGCCATGTTTGCATCATATCTGTTTTGACATCAAAAGCTTAGTATTTTTCATTTTCTTCCCTTTTTATTTTATTTTTTTATATATATTTTTTTTCTGGTCATAATTTTTAGTTGTTCTGGAGCTGAAAATAAATTCTTTTGCTATAAAGGGAGAGTTATTGTGGCATTTTCAATGGTAGCTGGTTGATATATTTTTTCCTTGTGGGTTTTTTGGTTTTTGTAGCTACCATGTTTTCAATTGATGTTTGGTGATTTTGGTATTTGTTGTTATAGTAACCCCTTACCCATTGTAACTACTGTACATACTTATGAGATTATTATTACTATTATTATTAGGATTGGGTGATGGATGGATGGATTATTATTATTATTATTATTACTCACCATCCAGTCACTCAGTGTAATGCTGCTCTCGGGTGTCTGCCCCTTCCTTCTTTCCTTCCTTCCTCTTCTGTCTTTACCTTATTCTTTCCTCGTCCTTCTGCCTACGGGTAACTTTACATTCCCTCTTCCGTCTTTCTTTCCTCCATTCTTTCCTCTTCTTTCTGCCTGTGGGTGACTCTACACTGAGTGACAAGCCAAATGGTTTCCTGTACACCAGGAAACCATATACTATGCTGGGTGGTAACCATAACCAAATTATGACGCCTGGTGGCTTAGTGGGTAATTATGGCACTCCAGTCGGATTGAGCAGGTGAAGGTTTATATCCAAGGGGTGGTTGGGGTTTATTGCTCATGTTATGCCACTCAGGGGTGAGTGAGGCTGGTCACTCTCATCTTAAATGTCAGGACCATCTTGCCTAGCCCCGGGCTTCTACGCTCCTCATGGGGCAACGTAGGATTGGATCATGGATGGATGGAATTATTATTATTATTATTTATTTTTAATCAGTAACAGTCTGTATTGTCAGCCATACTGTTCCTCATTCCTTGTAATGCCCATGCAGATTTGAAACTGTAACATCCATGGACATTTAATGTAACTGATCTACTTTCAGTGTTGCGCATCTTGTATTTGAACTTTGGAATATGTTGATTTTTGATCCATAGATAAATAGTTAAAAACTCTCACACTTTATGTGTGTACAATATGAATAGTTTTCAAATATTGTACACAAATTTTGACTGCTCCTGCTGATGGTGTTAATAACAGAAAACTCCTGAATGGTGAAATACACTGATTGTAGCTTGTGTGGCTTTACTGTACAGGTACTGTATTCATTTTACCCCTAACTGGCTAGCATTGTCATCTCCATGTTGCATGTCAAGCTATAACAATAGATTAATATTAGAATATAATGCTACTCATGGAGAAGTGCTATGGAAATGATTTAGGGCTGTAGCAACGTCTTTCTGTTATGGAGCTACCTAAAATAAGCTTCAAATGGCCGAAAATTTGGGCCAGGTTAGTGTGAAAACAGTATACTGTGTTCAGTCATCATCTGTACCTTCTGCTCACTCTCTTTCCCTTCCCCTAGTTTAAAGGAGGTCAGAGCCAGTGTTTCAGAGAAACAAAGATCTGTTGTTAATAATTCAAAGTTTTCGTAGACAGCATGAGTAACTTTAATTGCAAACTGGTCTTTTACCATTCTAGCAAAGCTGCAAACCTTTTATACAGGTCTCCATTCCGTGTGAAACCTTAGCTATGACATCCTTTCACCCATGGATAGAGATAAAGGGCAAGAGAAAATATAACACATGAGAATATCAGAGGAATATTCCCTCAGTTACAGTTTCAGCTTGTTTTAAATTTTCAGGAAGTGATCAAAGGATGATGATGATGATAATGATCAAAGGAAATTGGGTTAAAATGTATAGTAAACCCATAAGCACAATGCTGTAATATAATGGCAATGAATAGAATTTCCCAAAATTTTAAGCCATTACAACTGGTCAGTCATACACTAGGTAATATGGGTATTTTTAAGCATTTGGTTTCCATAGTCATAAAGAGGCCAGTGTTTATGTAGTTATTGGATGAAGCTATATCCATTGTAGCTTTTCACGTTTTTGGAGGTTGCCCAAAGCATTCTGTATCAGAAATTTCCCTTGCAGAGGTAAGGGACATGAATAAGTACCTATTCGGAAATTTGTTGCAAGGTACCAAGTTGAAAGTAGATGATTATCTGTATTGCATGCTTAGTCCTATGAGGTTAAGTCCTGCTCCTTTTCTCGAGGTGGCATGTTTAAATTTGAAGGTGATAGAGAAGACATAAAGTTTGGTAATATTTTCATTTGAGAGTTGTCCCTGTTTTAACCATCATAAGTGAGTTACTTATATTAAAATATGTATTTTTAGAAGATTCTACCATTTGGAATTTAATTGTTTCCTCAGTGTTAACCCCTTTTGTCCATATTTAATAACAGTCATGCTGAATTCAGACTAGCTTTTAAGATTTTCTAAGGGTATCCCAAGCCTGATATTGATCCATCCAGTCATACATGAGAATTTGTGCGATAACTTCTCTACATTTCGCTGAGAGTTTGTGCATGATGCAGTTTTATCATCAGTCTACCTTGCGTAATTTGAGGGTTGGTACATTTTCTTCCAAATGTACGAAAGTGTTTTTTCTGCCAGTGGGTAGGAAGTAGCATTACAGTACTACCAAATAAGTTTTGTGTGGATCATAAGTATTATTGTGTTCTGTAGTTCTTTCATTTTCTAAGACCACATCATACAGGTATTTATAAATATTATTTTTCATACTTCATTTATGTGGTTCTAAAGATTTTTGAAGTACAGTAATGGTGTAATACTGTAGTGTCTCAGAATAAGACCCTCGTCTACAAAGGAAAAGTCATTTTAAAAAGGCCAAATCTTGAGTAATGTGATATAGTTTAAATCAGAAGTTCAATAATCAAGAGATGTGATAGTGTGTGGATTGAATATGGTTTTAAGATGCAATGAAATATTGCAGTTATAAGTGTGAGCACGTTGCGGCAGACATCATGCGAACATTCCTCAATTTAGAAAAACATATAGAAGGGGAAGTAGAGGAATGCATATCGACTGTGAAAAGAAGGTAAGGTGAATGTGTAAAACAGTGCTAACATTTCCCAAACACTGTAAAAAATTGAGCAGTTTTAGTGTGGTGGTTAAACTTACAGAGAACTTGAAAGGGCAGTCCTGTATATTGTAGTAGGATACTGTGTTAAGTAATTATTGCAGATAGTAACTGCATGACCTGCACAGACAGATTCCATCATTATGAAATTTGAATAGTTTTTATGCCAAATTATTTTATCTGACGTGGATTGGTAAATGTAGAGTTACTGTACCTGTACCTTTGAGGTGGAACCAGGATTCTGGTGGCTTGAATGGTGAATGAACGTGTGTGTGGCCCATTTCATTGGATATGCTGTTGATTACTTCTTCCATTGGATTGGGCAAACTTGGGCCGTCTGGACGTTGGTACTCTTACCCTGCCTTAGGGTGGGAAAAGAGGTCTGGATGATGATGAGACTTCCACTATTGTATTATTTTCCTTCCTACCTCACCCCACCAGAAAAAAAAAGAAAAGAACCAGGATGTTGATGATACATTTCTTAGCAAAGGGATAAATCAGTGTTTTGTTTACAATCTAACTCCTGAGAGTGTTTAGTTGGCAGTTCTCCTTCCTGACACCTTTTATTGCTTTAGCCTTCCTGTTTTTGCGAGTGTTTTAACAGCTGAGTTGTATTCCCTCTTGTTTGCGTTGCGGTATATTTGTTGTTCCTCCTCTTCTGCATTTGTGATATTCTCTGATTCCTTTAGTGCTCTGTCCCTTCTTCAGCCACCATCTGCTTCTCACCCCATAGTCCTTTGTATCTTGGAGTGGTTGTTCAATATCTTTTCTCATTGTAAATCGGTCCAGTTCTGTTGGGTCCAAGAACATGTAGGCATCGCAGGGAATGAATGTGCTGATTAGTTGGCCCGCACAGCTGTTGCCAGGGATGCCTCCCCTTTCTTACTCATCCCAGTCTCTGATTTCCTTCCTGCTCTTTTCCTTCCTTAAACAATGGTGGCAGTCTTTTTGGAACTTTGTCACTAATAATAAACTCCGTGTTGTAAACCCTGTATTTCTCCTGGTTGATCCCTTGCCACCGTAATAGGAGGTGGGAGACTGCTTTAGCTCATCTTAGAATTGGTCACATTGTACTAGACTTACCCACTCTTATTTGATGTCTGGTGACCACCCTTCCCTCTGTACTCATTGCAGCACCATCCTCTCTGTATGCCATATTTTCCTTGATTGCCCTCTTTACGCTGTGCAGCTACGTATTTCTTTTCCTTTCTTGTCTCACCTTCAACGTCCCCCCGTTCTTGCAGACTTTCGCCGAGAATCATCATATTTTTCCTTCCTTTGTATCATGTCCTTCCTTACCTCTATTGGTCTTCATTCCGACATCTAATTCCATTCCCTACTGCAGTAGCCCCATCTGTAATATGATATTCTTCTGTTGACTCATTTCTTTCACCATGCCGTGTCTGTGCTCCCTGCCTGCCCCATGTACACAACTTGTAGCCGATGATCCGGCTTTGTGCTGGATTTTTGCACTAGGTTCTTATTGTTCTTCATTTTAAAATTACAAACCAACTCATGGAACCAATGAAGTTCTTCAGTAGGAGAGCAACTGTGTACTTTTCTGGATCCTTTTTCAGGGTGAACAGTTCAGTACATCTGCCTACCCATCAAAAATTATGAGCAGGCCAGCCTTTACAAAATACTTGTAAAGGAAGATACAGTACTAGCAAATGCATTTTCTGCAGTGTTTACTGTGTCTTAAAACTGTACTGTATATAAGTCATTATTATGCTTTCATATAAAAGACAGTACTTCTGGAGTAAGAACATTTTTTGGCATTGTAGAATCAGTCCTAGACTTCTTATTAAGTTGTGTAAAAGGCCAAATAGCCAATCTCATATTATCCCTATGAATATGTAGGGTTTGTAGGGTAGTTTATATGTTCAATTAGATCACCAGCCACCTTCCCATGTTTAAATTGCATAATTGAAAAAGGTAGTGGGAAGCTAATCTGCCCTCAAATTTAGTGGACTGTAATGGCTTAGCCTCTGGCCACTACACTTTGGATGGGGTAATATGGGACTGGCTCTTGTAGATTAGATTTAAACAGGATTGTGAAATAAGACATCCCAATTGCTCATGAAAGTAGAACTGTAGAGGTAAAGTCTTGGATAGCCAGGCTTTTGTAGGCTTACCCTTTTTGTATAAGCTAACACAGGCAGATCTTGTCTTCTGTAGCAGCCTTAGGAATTCAATACCTAGCAGATGTGGTTGCCAAGATTTTAGTAAGATGAAGCATGGTATAGGTTGGTAACTTTTGCTGACACAGAGAACACCCCATGTGACCGTGGGTAAGCAATGAATAAGTATGATTGTGGTTGTAAAAAATATGTGTTGAATTAGTGGAGGGCAGAAAAAGAAAAGTCTGTAACTTGTTAGCAATGATTGCTGTTAACACTGTACAGAAGAAAGGATAGAAGGAAAAGGAAACATTGTTTATTCATCTGAAAAGTCAGTCAAGGAAGCTTATTGGTAGTTTTAGGAAATATTATAGCTTCTCTTCCTTACTGATTTATTTAGCATATTGCTTCTTAATGCTTTTCTGTAAAGTATATATATATTTTTTCTACAACATGAGGATGTTCTTCATCTGTTTGATTTTCAAATTGAAAGAGCTAAATGAAGCATTTACTAATCCCTATACACCTGTAAAAAAAAAAAAAAAAGGTTCCCTTAGCAGTGTAAAAGTATTTGTTTTGTTGACTAGCAAAATTATAAAGTCATTTTCTTACTAAAAAGGTAGTCTATGTCCACACTATGCAGTAAGAGCATCCTTGTACTTTACAGTATAAGAAATAGCATCCTAGTACTGTACAGTACAAGAGAATGTTTATTTCATATTCAGAAATAAGTGGTAAGGAAAATGTGTTAGAAAGCCTTCTAAGATGGTATGTTATAACTGTTTGATCAGCGAGTTTTTTTCCCTTTTCCTCCTCACTTCATCTCTTTAGATGTTTCGTCAGCACTCACATGTAGCAAGTTAGAAGATCCTTGATGTGCAAATCCTTCACTCCTCAGCTATATGACTATTTTCATTTTGAAGGCTGTGGTTCAAGTATGCTAGGTAGAACTCTGGACCCTAACCCAAATGAGAAACTACAACCCATCACTGAAGATTAAATAGATTGGAGCTCTGATCTATCAGTCTGAATTTCTAGGGTGCATGTTTCATATATTTGCTGTCATTCATGTGCTAGCAAGGGAAGATAAAAACAAACTTCCTTTATTTCTTTATGACTTCTCCGGAGGAGTAAAGCACACCATTTCTTGTTCATGTTTTGAGAAGAGTTAATTGTTTTCACGATGGCATGTAGCCTTTCCTTAATGATTATCCTGCATTTTGTATACCTGAAAAAGATTAAAATACTGTGCCTTGTTAAACAGTTATATATAAAATCATAAAATCAGAACACAGCTCATGCATCAAAAAATTATTTATTTATTTATTTTTTTTTTTTTACATCTCCCATGGGGAAGTAAGGCACTAGAGATGATAATGATAAGTTTAGAAAAAAAGTTTCCATTGTTGCTTAATTTTAGCATATGTTCAGCTGTAAAAGGGACATTATAAGAAGGGTAGAATGTTCATGTGATATATGCCCAGTACCTTCACTTATCCAAAGCAGAATAATATGTAGTAGTTATAAAAACTAGAGAAATTTGTCCCCTGTTTGAAGAGGTTAAACACTTGAATTAATACAGTGCATGAGCTTTGTTGGTACCCTGCATGCTTTTAAACCCATGAAGAACAACTTATGTGGAACTTGTGGGTAGTTTTTAAAAAATATATGTATATTTTCCACTCATTTGAAGGAAACTTCAGTGACTGCCTGGGGGTACGGTGGCTCAGTGGTAGAAAGTAGGTCTCCGAACTGGGAGGTCGTGAGTTTGAGCCACACCTGGTAACTGGTAACTGCCATGCTGGGAGGGGTAGTGCCTTCCTGTCACCTAGCAGGACTATATGATCTAATAAGGTCTAGCTCGGGGGAACATTTCTCTTTCCCATCAGTGACTGCCAAGTATAACCAGCAGTTGTACAGTTGTTGTTGTTGGTCGTCATCATCATTCTGTCTGACCAAGCAGACCCATCAAGTGCAGGCGAGCAGTGATCCCTGCATAGCTGTCCCTTGGAGGGAACTGATGTTCTCTTGTGGCACTGACAGCACCCTGTCACAGTGAGGCATGAGGATTAGTGTGGAGGTTTGGTTCCTGGATGGACACTGCATTTGTCTCCATCCTTTTAACAGGGGCACCATAGCCGGCTCCACTTCACTCCATAATTTGGTCACAGTGTTTGGTTACCACCCAGCATTGTAAATAGTTTCCTGGGTTTTGAAGAAACTGTTAGGCTTGTCACTCAGTGTAGAACAACTATAAATGGAAAGAAGAACAATAAAAAATGACAGGAAAGAAAAGAAGTACAGTAGGAGAGGAGGTGGTCAGACACAGATGGAATAAGCAAGAGGAAGGATGAAATAGGTAGTACTACATAGGTGAGTGGATTATGATTGCCACCACCTACCACCTAGTTGAATATTATTAATACTTGTATGTCACTGAAGATAACATCACTTCCACTTTTGATGTTCAGGTACTCTTACTACAAGGAAGTGAGGCACAGTATGGATTTTGCACTTCACCAGCAAACACATTTCTTAATGAAAATTATGCACAATGTATTGCAGTTTTTTTCAAATGCAGTATTTGGGTGAAATATGACAGGAACAGCAAAAATGTATTCTCAGATACTCCATTTGGATAAAATATGATGTCAATAATTAGATTGCAAAAACCAGTATTTACTGTACCAACTAGAGAAAGTATTGTGCAGTACAGTAATTTCATGTTATGTAAGCATATCCAGGATGGAGGGGAACGTACCAGTAGTAGATAAGGTATACATGATCGTCCCAGAGGATTAAGGGGAAGGAGTTAAGGTATAAAAAAATAATGTTGACCTTTCATACTTGCAGTCTTACATAACAGATGCTGGCACAAATTTGGGGGAGAAGTGTTGGGGGCATGTGCCCTCCCAGTTTTCAGCAGACCAGTGATTATTGTACTTGCAATAAGAGAACAGTATTTACCAAAATATATGCAACAAACGTCCTTTGTAAATGGTGTCACAGAACTGTTTCAGTGAAAATAGGGATTTGGTTATAAATTGTAAGGAATTCAAACTTGGGGTATTTCTGCCAGGAATTTAGCCCCTTCTCCCCTTTCCAAAGTCCTGGATGCAGCCTTGCAGGAATCCAGCAAATGGTATTCTGTGAATAATTAATATCTCCCCAAATGGCCCACAGTTATTATGTGACTAAAAAATGATTTACAGTGCCCCAAAATATCATCAGACTTTACAATCTGCTTTTTTAATGTGTATTTTGAATTGCTTGTCAACATAGTTTGTTAAACCATTTCTGAATACACCCTAAGTAAGTGTACAGTACAGTATTTTGGGATGATTTAGCACTGCATATAACTGTAACTGCTAATAGCAAAACATTGAGTAAGGAGGGTAGGCTGTTCTGTATTTTGATTCTTAAGGGACCCTCTCAAAAACTTTGTAAATGCTGTGAATGGAATGGTCTGTCTAAAATATATACTATTAGTTGTATCTGACTGAGGACGTGTGAGGGGAGGAGGTATCACACAACCCCAGAATCCACATAGATACACCTGTGTTATGGGTGGAGCTGGTGTCTGTGTGAAAGAAAATCAGTGGAAGGTAAATAATTTCACTTCCAACCAGGAAGGATGTCTGGTCTGTCTGTCTTTCTTTTTGTTAGTTATATATACTTCATTTTCAAAGCTAATTTTGTGGCATTTTTGTAAACTTTTTAAGCATGATATTTTATTTTTTCATTTATTACTAAAAACTACTGTCCTTCACCTAAAATTAGACTTATCCACAAACTAAAGTACAGCATGAGATGAATCCTAAAATAATTTTAGTTCATAAAAATTCTTTTCTTTTGCACCTCAATAATTTTCGCTTTTTCCTTTTTTGCTTTTGTTTTTGTAGGTCTCGCACAAGTCTTGAAGGGAGTGCCAATATTCTCGACTCATTGACCAAGATGGCATCAAGCAAGACCAGCTAACTCCCTGCACAACATAGTTAAGTGTTAGTCTTGGTCCAGGTACAATATTTCCTTTACAGTATTTTTGATTGAGAGATTTCTCAAGAGGAGAGAAGGTAAACAGAATATGTCATTTTATCTTATTGTATCAAGGTACACTGTGTGTAATGGAACTGTTGATCTGGACTCACTTACTCATCCACATATTATCTCTGCATTCCATAATTTTTTCAAACAGCACTATATTCTTGTCACACAATATAGATTTTACCAATGCTTGTAATCTCTTGATCATTCTATCTCATACCACATGATACTGAGCACATTTGTTTTGTTAGGCATGTGTTATCACAGTCCACATTCTTTATTGCCAGTTAGGTTTCCCACACATCATTAACACTACTCATATGTCAAGCCGCCTCCTGTTCAGATATATCCAGCTCCATAATGTTTTTTCTCACCAGTATTTAATTTCCATTTCTCATTCCCACTCACTTTTGAAGAGCTAGACTAATTTATTATTGTTCCCCACTACTATTGTGCATGTTTCTTCCATTACTTAGTATCATAATGCCTCTGATGCAATTTGCCAGTTTATTCTTTAATTCAGCTCGGTTCAGAACTGTCTGTCCCATATCTTGTAGCATTTGTCTTACTACCAGTATGTTCCACATTGATCTGTCCCTTTTTGGTACCTTCCACTCTACTCTCATGTCACTGTTCCCCATTTTAAAGCACCATGGAATGATATGAACAACTTTGAGACCAAAGTGCTATCTTAGCAGTGGGTTGGTTGTATGTAACCTCATTATGCATTGTGCAAGATTGAATTATGATACAGTTCATTAGTTACTGTATAATTTTAGATTAATACTGTAGTCTCTTAGCTGTCATATGGCATCAGAAGTACACATATCACTTAAAGCTAGGCTATTCTAGTTAGTGGATTCTCTGTTACACTAATTTCTTGGTGACTGCATATATAATGTCATCTGTATCATAAATTTCATTTGAAAGTTGGTTTGCAGCCTGCTGCTGGAAAACACAGTTCAGCTTTTTCGTACTTCAAGGTAGGATGACTACTCTGGATAATTCTTTTCTCATTTATATACCTGAAGGACATAAAAGATGGCAGTTACTACATTGCAAGTACAGTAGTGACAGAACTGGGGAGCTTTTGGCTTATACTATCCAGACATATCGTGAGTTGTGCCAGTGGTCATAAAATTTTGCACAGTACTTTTACATAAAGGACCGACTCTACCCTAAAAATTTGTTGTAATCAGGCAGAATAGGTTTAGGCAAAGTCAGACATGGTTGAACTTCCGTAGATAAATCTGAAAGATTGGGGGTAGATTACTAGTAGGTCCTACAATCACTTCTTGATCCTAGAAATTTGTAATCAGGCAGTATAGGTTTAGGCAAAGTCAGACGTGGTTGAACTTCCTTAGATAAATCTGAAAGATTGGGGGTAGATTACTAGTAGGTCCTACAATCACTTCTTGATCCTACAATCATGTCTTGATAAAAAGACTAAAAGAATACCTGTTAACTTGTTTCTTGCTGAATATCACATTGAGTTGTAATCTTGTGGGGCAAGAGGCACGAATGCCTCTTGTCAGTGTATTTATGGATAATGCCTGTTGAAATTTTCCAGGTTTTGATGCTAGCTGTGTCAGTTTTGAAAGGACAAATTAATTAAACAAAAAAAAAGAGGTGTAATATACAAAATAAATATCTCTGAAAGAAGTGCCAGGAAGCCTTCCAAGCTGATGAGATATAACCTATTATATGACAGAAGGAGGTTTGTGCATTCTGCTGAGTTGTATCATTATACTGTACTGTTTACCTATTGTTAATCTGAGGCAGTACATGAAGTACAGTCCTTCCTTCTATAATGTGGCTGATATAGACCGACAGTCCTTCCTTCTATAATGTGGCTGATATAGACCGACAACAAGCTACGGTATACTTTTCCATGTATGCGTTCCATGTGTTTTCATCATAAAGGGCTAGCCTAGACTGGACATTTTCCAGTCCCCCTTTTCACCTCAAATCACACCCAAACCCTCCAAAAAACACCCTACTGACATTCATTCTGGTACTCATACACAGTAATTTATTAAAAATACATAACAAAGGTTCATAGACATTAATAATAAATGTTAAGGTCACTGACTTGACTGTCTCTGACTGAGGTAACAGTGCTCTGTACCACGGAAGTGGTTACCTCAGAAGCGGGCATGAGGCAGGAGACCACCAAAAAACAACGGAGGATGCCCTCAGCAACCAATGGGGGTACATATGGATGTGACATCATGTGACCAGTCACAGTGCACCACTTGCCTGACGTCATTATGCGCGACATTTGACTTTCAGTGGGCCGTCTGAGCTCCGATGCCCAGCAACTCACCGCGGTATATCCGTTTGTCACCGCGGTACATATTTTTGGTCATACTGTAAGTGACCGCATAAGTACAGATCCGTGTTAGTCTGTACAATACCTCGGTATATGAGGGCTGACTACTTCAGTTATGCTATATACTTACACTGAAATCTTTTTTTACTATATTTTCTTTAAAACTTCCACACTAATCCCTGTGTTGTGCTGTGGAAAGGCGCTGTCAGCCACAAGGCCAGGGGTGGTTCCTTGCCAGCAGTTGATGGATCTGTTTGGCCAGACAGTTTTTTTTTTTTTTTTTTTTTTTAATGTGTGTTTGACTCTGGGCTTAGGCTTCAGAGCCTGCTATCAAAGCCCAGCAGTCCTCCTACATACCATACACCTCTACATGTCACCACTTCGGTGCTAACACCCACCGTTCATACTGAATACATGCTAGGGCTGTCATACAGGACTGGTGTATTGGTATTAGCAGGAGTATTTTTACGACATGTCGGCGGGTCATCTGGTAGATCAGCAAAACCTGATTTAATGAAATTCAAATCCTTAAACTGTTCCCTGCCCCAGCGGGGATTTGAACCTGGGTCCGACATGACTGCAGGCCACCTCTCTACAGATTGAGCCACCGCCTCCCCCAGCAACAACGTCTCATTAAATGATCTTGAATTACCAAACTTTTATAGTCTAAGTAGTGGATCTGATAACATGTGTAACTTCAAAAATTATAGTGCCTTGAGTATACGATGTAGATACAGCTATATGATGTGTGATGTACCAGTTTAATCACTCACAAAATCTGTATTGTACTGATTGTGATTACAGTATTTACCTTTTTGTAATCCATAATTGGTAAGAGTTGTTTTGTTTGGGCAACCCACATACTATACGAGTACTACCCCAACCTGAAAAAACTCAATCTCATCTGTTTTAGCTTGATGTTAGTAAAGGTCATATGCTTAAAACTTGCTTTGTGAAGGAGATGGCAAGCCCCCATAATATTTGGCAGTAATTTCTGAAGCACATAACGAAGACTGATTGTGTTTGGCATGTATATCATTATTTACTCCTGCCTGTAATATTGGGCACAGGCCAAAAATATGAAGTTAGGGACTTGTCCTCCCCGTCACAGTTTTACTTTTAGCTTATGGCTATAAGTTGTGACATAAGCTCGGTTTCACAATATCCAGTCTTATGTTTATTATATCTAACCAAAAGGACTTGATGGTTGTAACATCAATTCAAGATGGAAAACATGAAGATGAGAAAGAGCTAATAATAAAAAGTACTCATTGATTAAAATACGCATCCCTAGAAACACAGGTTTTGCCATGTATCTTAAGCAAAACTCCAAGTTGTGTATAATCAGCTTTAGTGTTAATCTTTATAAAACCTTACTTATAAAAGCAGAAAATTGGACATTGTCAGTTTTTTTTGCCAGCTTGTCCTCCTTCCATATGAATTCTAAACATTGTGTGTATAAGGGCAGTTGACTCGGTTGAATGTAGAGTGCATTTCAATCTTGAATTCAACATTTTTGAACTTACTTTTTATGCTTCAGTATGAGGTTGGAGCAGTTTAAGTTGCCTTGCCGGTGAACAAGTGTAATGAGCAATAACATGTCATTCTGTTATCCCTTGTTCCTCATGTCTCTTATCCCATGCACCTGAAAATAGAAATAAGTACTATAATGTTATCTTCTGCACTTCATCTACTTTTGTCAAGATTTAAGCTTATGGATTATTAAGTACTGTACTGTATTTGTGTCTGTTGAGGTTAGTATCATGACATGAAGGCCGGTCAAGTAGTGATGGGTGTTGAAAGCTTTAATACAGTAAATAATTTGGATTCACATTAGCCATTTCAACATGCTGGGTAACCAAAATAGCTACTAGGTTAAGTGTTCAAAGACAAGTACTGTAGTAAGTAATATTAAAGTTGTAACTAACTGCATTATTTACACATAGTTATGTAAAAAGTAGCATTTATATGGTATAATGTATTTTAGTGCTGGACTTAAATATGAAAACCTTTCAGTAATCTGCACTGTGATTCCTAGACCAATATTATATAGTTTATTGAATAGTACTGTATGATAAATAACTGAAAATAGTGTTATAAAAAAGTGGTGGATCACAAACCTTCACAGTGGCAAGTGTCATAAGAATTTGTGCATCATGTCCTATTTGTGGTATGTCATGATTAGTGAATGCTTGCCTCACATTTACTGCTGTATATAGGTACACATTTATATCCTATAGTGGTCATTTGGATCATTTTGAATATACAGAACTGTCTACCTTCTTTGTCAGTTACATAAATTTATAGAAATTGATTTGTTTTACATATGAGGCATCTGGTTCCAGAGGGGCTTAACCCTCAAATCCACCATTTTGTGTTAGAAGCAGGAAAGTGTTTGTCAAGGCCAGCTACACCACGTGATGGAAAATTTCAAGGGAAATGCAGCCTTAATGTGGGGGACAATAGGGTTGGAAGTCAGGTGGTTTTAGGCGTACAAACCTTGGATGAGAAATGTTTTAAAGCTCCCAGACGGGTGTATCCAGCACCCCCGAGTCTGGGCCAGCCAGCCAATGAGCGCACCTCACACAGCCATCAATGCTGTCATCCCCAGGCTCACCCAATCATGTGCCTCTTACCGTAGCAGCTTGGCAGCCATCCCTTTAATACGCACACTGTAACGACAAACTTTTGTGTCCTCTCCACATTTTTGTTATTTTATGTGGATATCCACCTGAAAATGAGTTCTTCTGAGAGTGAGAGTGAGGACCAATGTCCAGTGCATACTAGGAAACATGCAAGAAAGCCTGACACTTGGGGAAAACACGTTGTTAAGAAGAAAACGAGACAGTGGTCAGGCATACATTAGTCTGACCTGGATGATGACTTCCTGGATTATTAACCCATCCCCACCCCTCACCCGATGAACTTATAAAAACAGTACTAGCGACGAGGGATTGATAAGTGTTCATATTATATTATTTTCAGTATTTAATCAACTGTTAACTTATTAAAGGGCACCTGTATGAACTTTAAATAAGGAAATTGGTAGAAATCATAATTTAAAAATTAATAAAAAAAAAAACTAAATTTTCACAGGTCTCTATCTTCTTATTAATAATGTGTTAGGTTGCATTATTTGGTACAATCATTAGTGGTTTATGAGGGCTAGTTAGGTAGGGGTGCTTATAACTGCTGTAAAAAAAAAACAAAAAAACAAAAATTGCACTGGAAAGTACTAGCCGAGTCGAGTCTATAGGTATCTATCTATTGGCGTCAAATACATTGCACTGGAAAGTACTAGCCGAGTCGAGTCTATAGGTATCTATCTATCTATCTATTGCCAGATGTCTCAGTCCCGCACAGGGTGGCCACAAACAAATCGCCTCCATGTTGCTCTGTCCCGCGCCATTTCACTACCCCACTCCCAACTCACACCCCCCTCTCTCATGTACCTCTCCACTCCATCCCTCCATGTCATCTTCGGCCACCCCCTTCCTCCCCCCCCTCCACCTCGCTCACATACACTCTCCTCGTCAGTCTTTCACTCTCCACTTGCCCAAACTACCTTAACGTGTTTCTCCTAACGCTTCCTATCACGTCCACATCCACACCACAGCGCTCCTTCATAATAACATAATAATTGTAACAAAATCATGATGAAAACCGTCCATCTACTTTAAACTGCAGTAGTGAAAAACCATGGTTTTTAGGTTACACCCTTCTGGAACCGGACGCCTCATATGGTAAAGCAGTTTCAAGAGCCATTTTGATATACAGTATAATTTTCAGTATTACGAAAAGATATGTCCAAATAAGTCAACTCTTGTTTCAGTATCTTGACATCTTCCTTCCATAAAAATGAGCCATTTATTAATTTTGCCTAGGCACTTTTATGTACAGCACTGTATTGGACAAAAATAAAGGTAGTGGACTACACTGCATGATTTTAGTAGCCTTGCCAAATATCCATCCATTACCCAATTCTCACATCAGGAGCATAGGGGCCAGAGGCTAGGCTGGGTCCAGACATTCAAAGTGAGTAACCAGTTGCAACCCCTGAGAGGCATTATGTAAGTAATAAAAACCAGGCCTAATTCATTTCATGTCATTTATAATGGCTCCAACATGCTTGCATGCACTGGCCTTGGTCACCTAATAGTGGCTTTCCATGTTGCTCGATCTCTGGCAGTCTCCCTGCTCAGTCCCTTACCTCTGAGGTCATACTCTATGACCTCGTCCTAGGTTTTTTTTGGGTCACCTCTGTCAGCCGTACTCTTAGTGTTCACGCTTCTCACTTTCTGCATCCAATTGTCATCCCCCATCCTCTCCACATGCCCAAACCATCTCAGTCTATCACAACACCAGTACACTCCAGTCTCATCCCACTTCTTAACTCTTCCATCATAAGTCTATATCCCCCAGGCCTCACATTCAAGGATGCACTGCATATCCATCTGCTTGAGCCTGCAATTATCCTCTTCCCTTACTGTCCAGGTTTCACTACCATACAGTATTACACTCCTAACACATGCTGCATACAAAGATCCCTTGGCATGGAGGGAGAGCCCTCTCAGTGTCAGGAGAGGCAACAACTCCCTGAACATCTTTCATTGAATCCTCACTCTAGCCACATAACTACAGTGCACTCACTAGTTTTGCAAAATATACTTTCACGAATAGCAGTATTGTGATGCAGAGGAAAGTTCCTTAGCAAGGAGTCTCACGATTTTACTGAGAGTTTCATGAGCCATGGCGGTGAGTGATCGCATGCATACCCATCTCCTCAGTCACTTGTTCATGACACTGGTGAGCTTGAAGAGCTCGCACTGGATTTTGAGGGCTTTGATGTTAAGGCATCAGCAAGTGGTGGTGTGGGGGACTCAACAGTGGTGGTGAGGAACAGTGATGGGGCAAGTGGTAACAAACAACCACTCCCAGCCTCAGAACTCACCTTCAAGCCTCATCAAGCAGTTCAGCCTATGTGTCAATATTAGTAAAGTCTTTAGTATAACAGTTCAGTAATATATGTCTGATTAACTGTATGTAGTTTACAGTAGGGATATTGTGTCATTAATGGGTAGCTAAGGGGCATTGAGGTGGCTGACCTCGAAACCAATTACCACTTAAAACATGTAAAGTACACATACAAGTTTCTTGAGTTTTAGTTTCGTGATGCGATTGCGGTACCAATTAGGCATGAAACTACCAAGTGCACTGTAGATCCAACCCGACCTCCAGCACATAACATGTCTCTCAAGTTACATAACTCTTCCATATGCTCAAGAAACTCACCAAGATCAATCCTGTCATGCCTGACAATCTCCACATGCTCTCCCCAAGCCACTGCACACGTGAAATCAGCATTAACTCGCAATTTACCTGTAATACCACTCCAGCTCTTATGCACCCACTTATCAATAACACTGCATAAGATGGAATGACTTCCCACTCCCTTTTGGCAGACCTATTTCTACTAATGAAACCTAATTCTGCTCCCTATGAAAAATTCTTTGACTATCTAGCTTCTAAGATGGAACACATTCTATTCATTTCTCCTTTCTCTGAAATCTCCATTCAATGTTCACCACCACCTTTGGCTCTCCTCTCTTTTCATTGATCCACCTGGTGAACAAGCCTACATCTTTTCTATCCTTAATGACCCAGAGCAGCTTGTACAGCACCGTACCCATATCCCTGACCTTCCTTGGAGAGAGTTCCAACATAGGCCTACTTGACCTCTTCCTTAAAACTGATCCTCCTGCATATGCTGTTAATCTTTTCTCTCCGTTGGGCTCCTGGGATCACAACCTTATCACCTTAATCTGTCCTGTCGCTCCAGTATGGCCTGTGGATCCTCCAAGGAAACATCGGTTGTTGCACTGTGGAGCCACTGGTTGGGAGGCCTTCAGGCTTCCATGGCCAAGAGCCATATGAGTGTGCCTTGCGCATTATGGAGGTTATTCTCTTGGGCACGGAAGCATACATTCCTTTCTCATATCCTCAGAATAATGCAAAAAATACCTTGGTTTAATCACGCTTGTTCTAATGCTGTCCACAAGGAGAAAGCCTACAATAGGTACAGAGCCAACTCACTCTTGAATCTCATTTCTTTAATGTTTCCACCCAGAATTGTGCCAAATCTGTTCCTCGCTCTGCTAAAAATAATTTCATCCGTACTAAATACTCTGAACTCAAATTCTTCCCGCTCCTTGTGGCACTTAGCCAAAAACCTTCCTAACAACTTTACCTCATCATCCTTCCCTCTTTTCCGTCCTGATGGCTCTATAGCTATTTCTTCTACTGATAAAGCAGAACTCTTTGCTCAGACTTTCTCCTGCTATTCCACTTTAGTCGATTCCGGCGCTATCCCTCCATCATTTACCCCCCTCTGACTTCCTCATGGCTGACATTAAAATTTCTTCAATTTATGTATTCTCTGCCATCAATGACTTCAGTACTAAGAAGGCATATGGGCCTGATGGGTTCCTTCCTCTTGTTCTCAAGAACTGTTTCTGTGCTTACATCCTGCCTAGGTAGCCTAAACTCTTTCGCCTTCGTCTGTCAACTTGTACCTTTCCTTATTGCTAGAAGTTTGCTCTAATTCAGCCTGTCCCATAGAAGGGTGACCATTCCCAACCCTCTAATGCCCAATTGCATTAATATCCTGTATTTCAAAAGTCTGAGTCTATTCTTAGCAAAAAATTTTTAAAGCATTTTTCTTATCACTACCTTCTTTCTGATCATCAGTATGGGTTCTGCCAGGGACACTCCAAACAGGTCTTTGAATTAGGGTGTTAATTTTTTTATCTTGTTTTTAGGGAAGTCTTGTGGGCTCCTGGCTTTAGGTTCCTTTCTTGCAATAAAAAAAGAAAAAAAAAATCACATTTGCACATTAGTATGATGTTATGAACCATAACCCAATTTTAGGCCATAGAGTTATGCCATTTGATCCTTAAAGACTTGCAAAGGTTCAGTTAAGCAAAGAATTGCTACACTTTATTCTATTTGTGAAATATAACCATAATTTTATGTGAGTATAATAGGATCTCTGGGAGCATTTTATAAAACATACTTAAAGTAACTAATATTCTCTGGTATAAGAGGATGCACCGAAGAGGATGCACCACCCTATGGCATTGTGATTTTACGGATAGCCAGATTTTGATTTTACCAATTTTTTTTATTTTTTCATTATCTAGGAGACTAAGATTAAACCGTAAGGGAAGGGAATAAATCCCAAGCTAAACCTTGATAGATCATAGTCCTGATAGCGTGACGGGAGAGCGCTACCCCTCCTGTAAGGCAACTACCTGGGCAGGGTGTGGAGTGTCGACCTTGCAATGTCAAGCGCTTTATCACTGAGCCACCTTGCCTTCAAGATTAAACCAGAATTATACTTGTTTCAGAGTCGTACTTTTAAAATGAAAGAACACACATTTCATGACATATGATCCGTGAAATATATATCAAGCAATCCGTTATACCACAATGCTGTGTACACTTCAATTTTCATTGTTTTAGGAGTAACTTCAGCTCTAGTTGCTTTTTAACCGACTAATTGCTCAAGATCAGACAGGTTTAAGAAATAAAGTATTTTTTCACAGTAATTCACATTACTGGCATTTCAAACTAAAAATACTACAGTTGGGAATCTGCTCTATTCATAAAAGAGACATTTTGATACATAACAACCCTGTACTGATATTTAACATCTGAAGCCAGGTCTTACCACATGTATAGTACACGTCACAGGCAGGGTTGCCAAGGTCGCGGTTTTCCTGCCAAATTGGGCTAATTTTGTAGCACTTTCGCAGGCAAATTTTATCAGTCATGGGTTGCGTTTTTTTTGGGCTGGTTTGAAAACTGTTGTGGTTTTCTGGGCTAGTGTGGAGTTAAACCACATCATGACAAAATACTGAGAGAGAGAGAGAGGGTTGTTTAAGCATACGACAGAGAGAGAGACCCTCTTAATTCTCCCATAGGGACCAGTAGGTGCAGCCCGGAAATTCCTATGGTAAATTAAGAAACAGATTGCACCACGGAACAGTTGAAAATACTCTTCATTTTAAAGCATATATGCAGACATAAAATGTGTTGTAATGATTTCACATCAAATGAAACGATGCTAGCAAATTTCACATATGACGTAATGTACACAGCGAAGAAACACAGTGATAATGATCATATAGATTTTTTAATAACAGAAGTGTGATGGAAAGTTGGCTCGGAGGGAGACCTGCATGTTGTATTACCTAGTAAGATAAGTATATTTCCACAGAATCATTGTTGTTTTATGGACAATATTGTATTTATGGCAATTAAGGGAAATTGATGTGAATCAATTGATCATTTCAAGCCTTAATAGGGACCTATATATGAATTATTAATATAAAACACTAATTTCACATAAGAGGATTTTTAAAATAATTTTTGGTGTTGAGGTACTTTTGGGCTGGTTTTCAGTTGGGTTTCCGCGGGTAGAGCTGGGTGCGACTTGGCAACCCTGGTCACAGGGTCTGTGGTATGCTTTCCCACCATTAGAATAAAGATAAATGTGAAGCTGTTTATGTGAATTGTCATTGATGGTAATAAGAGACTCATGAAGTAGGGTTAGTAAATTGTTCAGATGGGATTCCAGATTTCTTCCCCTTTGTATACTGTAATAAGATTTTATATAGTATTAGCAGGGCAGTCCAGCATTGTGTCATTTTGTAAGGTTTACACTCCCCCTTCTGTCTTTCCTTCATTCTTTCCTCGTCCTTCTGCCTGTGGGTGCCTCTACACTGAGTGACGAGCCAAATGGTTTCCTGTACACCAGGAAACCATTTACTATGCTGGGTGGTAACCATATAACCAAATTTTGGCGCCTGATGGTTTAGTGGGTAATTACGGAGCTCCAATTGGATTGAGCTGGAGAAGGTTTATATCCATGGGGTGGTTGGGGTTTATTGCTCATGTAATGCCACTCAGGGATGAGTGAAGCTGGTCACTCTTATCTTAAATGTCAGGACCAACTTGCCTAGCCCCGGGCTCCTATGGTCCTCTGTGGGGCAACATAAGATTGGATAATGGATGGATTCATTAATTTTATAGAATTTATAGATAACAGTATTTGAAAGGTCCTAACAACCAGGTTAGTGCTATCATCAGAAGTGGAATAGGAAGTACCCATATGCTTGATCACATAGTTGTCAACTTAGACTACTGACAACAGGAGTCTGTGCATTTCAGGAATTACTGATTTTGCGTTCTTTTAGGTCAAATACGGCCTACGTAAAAGGATTGACTTTAATGATATATTAGGTCCCATCATTGAAGTCCCCAGTTTGTCAGAGATATTATTGCAGAAGAGGAAAGGTTTGTAACTTGAAAAAACAGTGCATGTACAGCTGGCCACACTCCCGCGAGGCCCACTCAGCACTGCCAACACTGGGCGAGATGGATTCACTGGTGGGAGGGAGAAATAAGGAGGGAGGTTTGAGGGGGGAATGGGGGGTTTGAGGAGGCTAGGAAGGTTACCTGACTACTACACAAGAGGTGAGAGATGACCTGAGGAGGGGAGCGACGAGTGGAATCTTTAATGAAAGTACAAAAATTTACCCAGTTACCAATCATTTGTATTTTGACATTCATGTCAATTGATATTAACATCAATAATGATTAGATCAACTTATTAGTTGTAACACAAAAATGTAACACAAAGACAACCCAGGTAACATTACTGCTTTACTCGTATTGTATGCTCTTTTTATCATCAATCACTAGATGCTGTGAAATACTAACACATT
>JAGKTI010013715.1:0-22639 GCA_018397915.1 Birgus latro
GGTTTTGAGGCTGGCTTCTCATGTGAAATCAATGAGGTTGGCTTTTTAAACTGTAGACTGCTGAGTCGGCTTGTTTATTACTGTACTGCAGAGTTATCATACATATGGTTATTCTCTAGTACTGAAACTTTTCTGCTTCTGTAATACAAAAGTTGACATTTCTTATATGTCATTGTTGGCACACTTTATATGAGGCCTTTAGAATACAAAGGGCGAACTCAACAAAAGTAAGTTTTGAGAAAAATGCATTTAAAGTTTTTGTAAATGTATCAAAGCATATGTGAGGGTTTGGTATAACATATCATACACGAAAATATTCCTCTGGACATTCTGTATCCATTGGAAGGAAAAAAAGAAAAAAAATACATCAATGACTTTTTATTGATGATCATAAGGGTATACTGTCAAACATTAATGAAATAAGTGATAATTATATTTTGGTGGTATTTATGAAAATTGAGGCAAAAAAACAGTGTATTTCATAAGTAATAAAAAAAATCTTGGTATCATCATTTGCAACCATCACAAAACTGATTTAATACACACAAAACGTAGCTATTTTTAGCTTTTAACACACACACACACACACACATTCAGATAAGACGTAAGACCTTCACAAGCTTGTGTGATGATCTTACACAATCACTTGAAACAGTACAAATATCCACCATCTAGGAGACAAAGTTAAGCATGAGTAGTCTGAAAATGGGGGGTGGGATTGGACTTTGCTAATAGTCAAGGAAATCATCGTCTGGGTCATCAGTATTACGCCCAATGGCAGCCCCTACTGCCCCCTCTTGTTCTCTCAATAAGTTCTCAAAGAATCCCATGTACTGTGGGTTGCTGGTACTGACGAACTGCATTAAGTCTTTTATATCCTTTTAGCTTTTCAGCAGAGAGTTTCACAGGAACTGGATACTTGGAGGGAACTGGTATAGTAGGCAGATTGAAGGATTCTTTACTACGTTTTTTCTGAAGGCACACTTTGCCTTACAGGTCCATGCCTATCCCTTACAGTACACTTCACCCTTTCTCTTCCTACCAATAACTCAATTTCGAGAAATTGTTGAGTTCGCCCTTTGTATTCTAAACGCCTCATATGTTAACTGTTAATAAGGAATGCTACATTATCTATATGTTGATGTGTATTTCCAAAGGCTGTGTGGTATACTTCCCAAGGCTGTTTCATAGCTGCTTTTCTGCTGGGAACTTTAAACTGAAGTTAAGATGAATTTGTGTTGTATTTCGGATAGCACCTCTTTGTTTGAGGGGTAAGAATTTGCTGAATTAAGTGCCATGTTTGCATCATATCTGTTTTGACAGCAAAAGCTTAGTATTTTTCATTTTCTTCCCTTTTTATTTTATTTTTTTATATATATTTTTTTTCTGGTCATAATTTTTAGTTGTTCTGGAGCTGAAAATAAATTCTTTTGCTATAAAGGGAGAGTTATTGTGGCATTTTCAATGGTAGCTGGTTGATATATTTTTTCCTTGTGGGTTTTTTGGTTTTTGTAGCTACCATGTTTTCAATTGATGTTTGGTGATTTTGGTATTTGTTGTTATAGTAACCCCTTACCCATTGTAACTACTGTACATACTTATGAGATTATTATTACTATTATTATTAGGATTGGGTGATGGATGGATGGATTATTATTATTATTATTATTACTCACCATCCAGTCACTCAGTGTAATGCTGCTCTCGGGTGTCTGCCCCTTCCTTCTTTCCTTCCTTCCTCTTCTGTCTTTACCTTATTCTTTCCTCGTCCTTCTGCCTACGGGTAACTTTACATTCCCTCTTCCGTCTTTCTTTCCTCCATTCTTTCCTCTTCTTTCTGCCTGTGGGTGACTCTACACTGAGTGACAAGCCAAATGGTTTCCTGTACACCAGGAAACCATATACTATGCTGGGTGGTAACCATAACCAAATTATGACGCCTGGTGGCTTAGTGGGTAATTATGGCACTCCAGTCGGATTGAGCAGGTGAAGGTTTATATCCAAGGGGTGGTTGGGGTTTATTGCTCATGTTATGCCACTCAGGGGTGAGTGAGGCTGGTCACTCTCATCTTAAATGTCAGGACCATCTTGCCTAGCCCCGGGCTTCTACGCTCCTCATGGGGCAACGTAGGATTGGATCATGGATGGATGGAATTATTATTATTATTATTTATTTTTAATCAGTAACAGTCTGTATTGTCAGCCATACTGTTCCTCATTCCTTGTAATGCCCATGCAGATTTGAAACTGTAACATCCATGGACATTTAATGTAACTGATCTACTTTCAGTGTTGCGCATCTTGTATTTGAACTTTGGAATATGTTGATTTTTGATCCATAGATAAATAGTTAAAAACTCTCACACTTTATGTGTGTACAATATGAATAGTTTTCAAATATTGTACACAAATTTTGACTGCTCCTGCTGATGGTGTTAATAACAGAAAACTCCTGAATGGTGAAATACACTGATTGTAGCTTGTGTGGCTTTACTGTACAGGTACTGTATTCATTTTACCCCTAACTGGCTAGCATTGTCATCTCCATGTTGCATGTCAAGCTATAACAATAGATTAATATTAGAATATAATGCTACTCATGGAGAAGTGCTATGGAAATGATTTAGGGCTGTAGCAACGTCTTTCTGTTATGGAGCTACCTAAAATAAGCTTCAAATGGCCGAAAATTTGGGCCAGGTTAGTGTGAAAACAGTATACTGTGTTCAGTCATCATCTGTACCTTCTGCTCACTCTCTTTCCCTTCCCCTAGTTTAAAGGAGGTCAGAGCCAGTGTTTCAGAGAAACAAAGATCTGTTGTTAATAATTCAAAGTTTTCGTAGACAGCATGAGTAACTTTAATTGCAAACTGGTCTTTTACCATTCTAGCAAAGCTGCAAACCTTTTATACAGGTCTCCATTCTGTGTGAAACCTTAGCTATGACATCCTTTCACCCATGGATAGAGATAAAGGGCAAGAGAAAATATAACACATGAGAATATCAGAGGAATATTCCCTCAGTTACAGTTTCAGCTTGTTTTAAATTTTCAGGAAGTGATCAAAGGATGATGATGATGATAATGATCAAAGGAAATTGGGTTAAAATGTATAGTAAACCCATAAGCACAATGCTGTAATATAATGGCAATGAATAGAATTTCCCAAAATTTTAAGCCATTACAACTGGTCAGTCATACACTAGGTAATATGGGTATTTTTAAGCATTTGGTTTCCATAGTCATAAAGAGGCCAGTGTTTATGTAGTTATTGGATGAAGCTATATCCATTGTAGCTTTTCACGTTTTTGGAGGTTGCCCAAAGCATTCTGTATCAGAAATTTCCCTTGCAGAGGTAAGGGACATGAATAAGTACCTATTCGGAAATTTGTTGCAAGGTACCAAGTTGAAAGTAGATGATTATCTGTATTGCATGCTTAGTCCTATGAGGTTAAGTCCTGCTCCTTTTCTCGAGGTGGCATGTTTAAATTTGAAGGTGATAGAGAAGACATAAAGTTTGGTAATATTTTCATTTGAGAGTTGTCCCTGTTTTAACCATCATAAGTGAGTTACTTATATTAAAATATGTATTTTTAGAAGATTCTACCATTTGGAATTTAATTGTTTCCTCAGTGTTAACCCCTTTTGTCCATATTTAATAACAGTCATGCTGAATTCAGACTAGCTTTTAAGATTTTCTAAGGGTATCCCAAGCCTGATATTGATCCATCCAGTCATACATGAGAATTTGTGCGATAACTTCTCTACATTTCGCTGAGAGTTTGTGCATGATGCAGTTTTATCATCAGTCTACCTTGCGTAATTTGAGGGTTGGTACATTTTCTTCCAAATGTACGAAAGTGTTTTTTCTGCCAGTGGGTAGGAAGTAGCATTACAGTACTACCAAATAAGTTTTGTGTGGATCATAAGTATTATTGTGTTCTGTAGTTCTTTCATTTTCTAAGACCACATCATACAGGTATTTATAAATATTATTTTTCATACTTCATTTATGTGGTTCTAAAGATTTTTGAAGTACAGTAATGGTGTAATACTGTAGTGTCTCAGAATAAGACCCTCGTCTACAAAGGAAAAGTCATTTTAAAAAGGCCAAATCTTGAGTAATGTGATATAGTTTAAATCAGAAGTTCAATAATCAAGAGATGTGATAGTGTGTGGATTGAATATGGTTTTAAGATGCAATGAAATATTGCAGTTATAAGTGTGAGCACGTTGCGGCAGACATCATGCGAACATTCCTCAATTTAGAAAAACATATAGAAGGGGAAGTAGAGGAATGCATATCGACTGTGAAAAGAAGGTAAGGTGAATGTGTAAAACAGTGCTAACATTTCCCAAACACTGTAAAAAATTGAGCAGTTTTAGTGTGGTGGTTAAACTTACAGAGAACTTGAAAGGGCAGTCCTGTATATTGTAGTAGGATACTGTGTTAAGTAATTATTGCAGATAGTAACTGCATGACCTGCACAGACAGATTCCATCATTATGAAATTTGAATAGTTTTTATGCCAAATTATTTTATCTGACGTGGATTGGTAAATGTAGAGTTACTGTACCTGTACCTTTGAGGTGGAACCAGGATTCTGGTGGCTTGAATGGTGAATGAACGTGTGTGTGGCCCATTTCATTGGATATGCTGTTGATTACTTCTTCCATTGGATTGGGCAAACTTGGGCCGTCTGGACGTTGGTACTCTTACCCTGCCTTAGGGTGGGAAAAGAGGTCTGGATGATGATGAGACTTCCACTATTGTATTATTTTCCTTCCTACCTCACCCCACCAGAAAAAAAAAGAAAAGAACCAGGATGTTGATGATACATTTCTTAGCAAAGGGATAAATCAGTGTTTTGTTTACAATCTAACTCCTGAGAGTGTTTAGTTGGCAGTTCTCCTTCCTGACACCTTTTATTGCTTTAGCCTTCCTGTTTTTGCGAGTGTTTTAACAGCTGAGTTGTATTCCCTCTTGTTTGCGTTGCGGTATATTTGTTGTTCCTCCTCTTCTGCATTTGTGATATTCTCTGATTCCTTTAGTGCTGTCCCTTCTTCAGCCACCATCTGCTTCTCACCCCATAGTCCTTTGTATCTTGGAGTGGTTGTTCAATATCTTTTCTCATTGTAAATCGGTCCAGTTCTGTTGGGTCCAAGAACATGTAGGCATCGCAGGGAATGAATGTGCTGATTAGTTGGCCCGCACAGTTGTTGCCAGGGATGCCTCCCCTTTCTTACTCATCCCAGTCTCTGATTTCCTTCCTGCTCTTTTCCTTCCTTAAACAATGGTGGCAGTCTTTTTGGAACTTTGTCACTAATAATAAACTCCGTGTTGTAAACCCTGTATTTCTCCTGGTTGATCCCTTGCCACCGTAATAGGAGGTGGGAGACTGCTTTAGCTCATCTTAGAATTGGTCACATTGTACTAGACTTACCCACTCTTATTTGATGTCTGGTGACCACCCTTCCCTCTGTACTCATTGCAGCACCATCCTCTCTGTATGCCATATTTTCCTTGATTGCCCTCTTTACGCTGTGCAGCTACGTATTTCTTTTCCTTTCTTGTCTCACCTTCAACGTCCCCCCGTTCTTGCAGACTTTCGCCGAGAATCATCATATTTTTCCTTCCTTTGTATCATGTCCTTCCTTACCTCTATTGGTCTTCATTCCGACATCTAATTCCATTCCCTACTGCAGTAGCCCCATCTGTAATATGATATTCTTCTGTTGACTCATTTCTTTCACCATGCCGTGTCTGTGCTCCCTGCCTGCCCCATGTACACAACTTGTAGCCGATGATCCGGCTTTGTGCTGGATTTTTGCACTAGGTTCTTATTGTTCTTCATTTTAAAATTACAAACCAACTCATGGAACCAATGAAGTTCTTCAGTAGGAGAGCAACTGTGTACTTTTCTGGATCCTTTTTCAGGGTGAACAGTTCAGTACATCTGCCTACCCATCAAAAATTATGAGCAGGCCAGCCTTTACAAAATACTTGTAAAGGAAGATACAGTACTAGCAAATGCATTTTCTGCAGTGTTTACTGTGTCTTAAAACTGTACTGTATATAAGTCATTATTATGCTTTCATATAAAAGACAGTACTTCTGGAGTAAGAACATTTTTTGGCATTGTAGAATCAGTCCTAGACTTCTTATTAAGTTGTGTAAAAGGCCAAATAGCCAATCTCATATTATCCCTATGAATATGTAGGGTTTGTAGGGTAGTTTATATGTTCAATTAGATCACCAGCCACCTTCCCATGTTTAAATTGCATAATTGAAAAAGGTAGTGGGAAGCTAATCTGCCCTCAAATTTAGTGGACTGTAATGGCTTAGCCTCTGGCCACTACACTTTGGATGGGGTAATATGGGACTGGCTCTTGTAGATTAGATTTAAACAGGATTGTGAAATAAGACATCCCAATTGCTCATGAAAGTAGAACTGTAGAGGTAAAGTCTTGGATAGCCAGGCTTTTGTAGGCTTACCCTTTTTGTATAAGCTAACACAGGCAGATCTTGTCTTCTGTAGCAGCCTTAGGAATTCAATACCTAGCAGATGTGGTTGCCAAGATTTTAGTAAGATGAAGCATGGTATAGGTTGGTAACTTTTGCTGACACAGAGAACACCCCATGTGACCGTGGGTAAGCAATGAATAAGTATGATTGTGGTTGTAAAAAATATGTGTTGAATTAGTGGAGGGCAGAAAAAGAAAAGTCTGTAACTTGTTAGCAATGATTGCTGTTAACACTGTACAGAAGAAAGGATAGAAGGAAAAGGAAACATTGTTTATTCATCTGAAAAGTCAGTCAAGGAAGCTTATTGGTAGTTTTAGGAAATATTATAGCTTCTCTTCCTTACTGATTTATTTAGCATATTGCTTCTTAATGCTTTTCTGTAAAGTATATATATATTTTTTCTACAACATGAGGATGTTCTTCATCTGTTTGATTTTCAAATTGAAAGAGCTAAATGAAGCATTTACTAATCCCTATACACCTGTAAAAAAAAAAAAAAAAGGTTCCCTTAGCAGTGTAAAAGTATTTGTTTTGTTGACTAGCAAAATTATAAAGTCATTTTCTTACTAAAAAGGTAGTCTATGTCCACACTATGCAGTAAGAGCATCCTTGTACTTTACAGTATAAGAAATAGCATCCTAGTACTGTACAGTACAAGAGAATGTTTATTTCATATTCAGAAATAAGTGGTAAGGAAAATGTGTTAGAAAGCCTTCTAAGATGGTATGTTATAACTGTTTGATCAGCGAGTTTTTTTCCCTTTTCCTCCTCACTTCATCTCTTTAGATGTTTCGTCAGCACTCACATGTAGCAAGTTAGAAGATCCTTGATGTGCAAATCCTTCACTCCTCAGCTATATGACTATTTTCATTTTGAAGGCTGTGGTTCAAGTATGCTAGGTAGAACTCTGGACCCTAACCCAAATGAGAAACTACAACCCATCACTGAAGATTAAATAGATTGGAGCTCTGATCTATCAGTCTGAATTTCTAGGGTGCATGTTTCATATATTTGCTGTCATTCATGTGCTAGCAAGGGAAGATAAAAACAAACTTCCTTTATTTCTTTATGACTTCTCCGGAGGAGTAAAGCACACCATTTCTTGTTCATGTTTTGAGAAGAGTTAATTGTTTTCACGATGGCATGTAGCCTTTCCTTAATGATTATCCTGCATTTTGTATACCTGAAAAAGATTAAAATACTGTGCCTTGTTAAACAGTTATATATAAAATCATAAAATCAGAACACAGCTCATGCATCAAAAAATTATTTATTTATTTATTTATTTTTTTTTACATCTCCCATGGGGAAGTAAGGCACTAGAGATGATAATGATAAGTTTAGAAAAAAAGTTTCCATTGTTGCTTAATTTTAGCATATGTTCAGCTGTAAAAGGGACATTATAAGAAGGGTAGAATGTTCATGTGATATATGCCCAGTACCTTCACTTATCCAAAGCAGAATAATATGTAGTAGTTATAAAAACTAGAGAAATTTGTCCCCTGTTTGAAGAGGTTAAACACTTGAATTAATACAGTGCATGAGCTTTGTTGGTACCCTGCATGCTTTTAAACCCATGAAGAACAACTTATGTGGAACTTGTGGGTAGTTTTTAAAAAATATATGTATATTTTCCACTCATTTGAAGGAAACTTCAGTGACTGCCTGGGGGTACGGTGGCTCAGTGGTAGAAAGTAGGTCTCCGAACTGGGAGGTCGTGAGTTTGAGCCACACCTGGTAACTGGTAACTGCCATGCTGGGAGGGGTAGTGCCTTCCTGTCACCTAGCAGGACTATATGATCTAGTAAGGTCTAGCTCGGGGGAACATTTCTCTTTCCCATCAGTGACTGCCAAGTATAACCAGCAGTTGTACAGTTGTTGTTGTTGGTCGTCATCATCATTCTGTCTGACCAAGCAGACCCATCAAGTGCAGGCGAGCAGTGATCCCTGCATAGCTGTCCCTTGGAGGGAACTGATGTTCTCTTGTGGCACTGACAGCACCCTGTCACAGTGAGGCATGAGGATTAGTGTGGAGGTTTGGTTCCTGGATGGACACTGCATTTGTCTCCATCCTTTTAACAGGGGCACCATAGCCGGCTCCACTTCACTCCATAATTTGGTCACAGTGTTTGGTTACCACCCAGCATTGTAAATAGTTTCCTGGGTTTTGAAGAAACTGTTAGGCTTGTCACTCAGTGTAGAACAACTATAAATGGAAAGAAGAACAATAAAAAATGACAGGAAAGAAAAGAAGTACAGTAGGAGAGGAGGTGGTCAGACACAGATGGAATAAGCAAGAGGAAGGATGAAATAGGTAGTACTACATAGGTGAGTGGATTATGATTGCCACCACCTACCACCTAGTTGAATATTATTAATACTTGTATGTCACTGAAGATAACATCACTTCCACTTTTGATGTTCAGGTACTCTTACTACAAGGAAGTGAGGCACAGTATGGATTTTGCACTTCACCAGCAAACACATTTCTTAATGAAAATTATGCACAATGTATTGCAGTTTTTTTCAAATGCAGTATTTGGGTGAAATATGACAGGAACAGCAAAAATGTATTCTCAGATACTCCATTTGGATAAAATATGATGTCAATAATTAGATTGCAAAAACCAGTATTTACTGTACCAACTAGAGAAAGTATTGTGCAGTACAGTAATTTCATGTTATGTAAGCATATCCAGGATGGAGGGGAACGTACCAGTAGTAGATAAGGTATACATGATCGTCCCAGAGGATTAAGGGGAAGGAGTTAAGGTATAAAAAAATAATGTTGACCTTTCATACTTGCAGTCTTACATAACAGATGCTGGCACAAATTTGGGGGAGAAGTGTTGGGGGCATGTGCCCTCCCAGTTTTCAGCAGACCAGTGATTATTGTACTTGCAATAAGAGAACAGTATTTACCAAAATATATGCAACAAACGTCCTTTGTAAATGGTGTCACAGAACTGTTTCAGTGAAAATAGGGATTTGGTTATAAATTGTAAGGAATTCAAACTTGGGGTATTTCTGCCAGGAATTTAGCCCCTTCTCCCCTTTCCAAAGTCCTGGATGCAGCCTTGCAGGAATCCAGCAAATGGTATTCTGTGAATAATTAATATCTCCCCAAATGGCCCACAGTTATTATGTGACTAAAAAATGATTTACAGTGCCCCAAAATATCATCAGACTTTACAATCTGCTTTTTTAATGTGTATTTTGAATTGCTTGTCAACATAGTTTGTTAAACCATTTCTGAATACACCCTAAGTAAGTGTACAGTACAGTATTTTGGGATGATTTAGCACTGCATATAACTGTAACTGCTAATAGCAAAACATTGAGTAAGGAGGGTAGGCTGTTCTGTATTTTGATTCTTAAGGGACCCTCTCAAAAACTTTGTAAATGCTGTGAATGGAATGGTCTGTCTAAAATATATACTATTAGTTGTATCTGACTGAGGACGTGTGAGGGGAGGAGGTATCACACAACCCCAGAATCCACATAGATACACCTGTGTTATGGGTGGAGCTGGTGTCTGTGTGAAAGAAAATCAGTGGAAGGTAAATAATTTCACTTCCAACCAGGAAGGATGTCTGGTCTGTCTGTCTTTCTTTTTGTTAGTTATATATACTTCATTTTCAAAGCTAATTTTGTGGCATTTTTGTAAACTTTTTAAGCATGATATTTTATTTTTTCATTTATTACTAAAAACTACTGTCCTTCACCTAAAATTAGACTTATCCACAAACTAAAGTACAGCATGAGATGAATCCTAAAATAATTTTAGTTCATAAAAATTCTTTTCTTTTGCACCTCAATAATTTTCGCTTTTTCCTTTTTTGCTTTTGTTTTTGTAGGTCTCGCACAAGTCTTGAAGGGAGTGCCAATATTCTCGACTCATTGACCAAGATGGCATCAAGCAAGACCAGCTAACTCCCTGCACAACATAGTTAAGTGTTAGTCTTGGTCCAGGTACAATATTTCCTTTACAGTATTTTTGATTGAGAGATTTCTCAAGAGGAGAGAAGGTAAACAGAATATGTCATTTTATCTTATTGTATCAAGGTACACTGTGTGTAATGGAACTGTTGATCTGGACTCACTTACTCATCCACATATTATCTCTGCATTCCATAATTTTTTCAAACAGCACTATATTCTTGTCACACAATATAGATTTTACCAATGCTTGTAATCTCTTGATCATTCTATCTCATACCACATGATACTGAGCACATTTGTTTTGTTAGGCATGTGTTATCACAGTCCACATTCTTTATTGCCAGTTAGGTTTCCCACACATCATTAACACTACTCATATGTCAAGCCGCCTCCTGTTCAGATATATCCAGCTCCATAATGTTTTTTCTCACCAGTATTTAATTTCCATTTCTCATTCCCACTCACTTTTGAAGAGCTAGACTAATTTATTATTGTTCCCCACTACTATTGTGCATGTTTCTTCCATTACTTAGTATCATAATGCCTCTGATGCAATTTGCCAGTTTATTCTTTAATTCAGCTCGGTTCAGAACTGTCTGTCCCATATCTTGTAGCATTTGTCTTACTACCAGTATGTTCCACATTGATCTGTCCCTTTTTGGTACCTTCCACTCTACTCTCATGTCACTGTTCCCCATTTTAAAGCACCATGGAATGATATGAACAACTTTGAGACCAAAGTGCTATCTTAGCAGTGGGTTGGTTGTATGTAACCTCATTATGCATTGTGCAAGATTGAATTATGATACAGTTCATTAGTTACTGTATAATTTTAGATTAATACTGTAGTCTCTTAGCTGTCATATGGCATCAGAAGTACACATATCACTTAAAGCTAGGCTATTCTAGTTAGTGGATTCTCTGTTACACTAATTTCTTGGTGACTGCATATATAATGTCATCTGTATCATAAATTTCATTTGAAAGTTGGTTTGCAGCCTGCTGCTGGAAAACACAGTTCAGCTTTTTCGTACTTCAAGGTAGGATGACTACTCTGGATAATTCTTTTCTCATTTATATACCTGAAGGACATAAAAGATGGCAGTTACTACATTGCAAGTACAGTAGTGACAGAACTGGGGAGCTTTTGGCTTATACTATCCAGACATATCGTGAGTTGTGCCAGTGGTCATAAAATTTTGCACAGTACTTTTACATAAAGGACCGACTCTACCCTAAAAATTTGTTGTAATCAGGCAGAATAGGTTTAGGCAAAGTCAGACATGGTTGAACTTCCGTAGATAAATCTGAAAGATTGGGGGTAGATTACTAGTAGGTCCTACAATCACTTCTTGATCCTAGAAATTTGTAATCAGGCAGTATAGGTTTAGGCAAAGTCAGACGTGGTTGAACTTCCTTAGATAAATCTGAAAGATTGGGGGTAGATTACTAGTAGGTCCTACAATCACTTCTTGATCCTACAATCATGTCTTGATAAAAAGACTAAAAGAATACCTGTTAACTTGTTTCTTGCTGAATATCACATTGAGTTGTAATCTTGTGGGGCAAGAGGCACGAATGCCTCTTGTCAGTGTATTTATGGATAATGCCTGTTGAAATTTTCCAGGTTTTGATGCTAGCTGTGTCAGTTTTGAAAGGACAAATTAATTAAACAAAAAAAAAGAGGTGTAATATACAAAATAAATATCTCTGAAAGAAGTGCCAGGAAGCCTTCCAAGCTGATGAGATATAACCTATTATATGACAGAAGGAGGTTTGTGCATTCTGCTGAGTTGTATCATTATACTGTACTGTTTACCTATTGTTAATCTGAGGCAGTACATGAAGTACAGTCCTTCCTTCTATAATGTGGCTGATATAGACCGACAGTCCTTCCTTCTATAATGTGGCTGATATAGACCGACAACAAGCTACGGTATACTTTTCCATGTATGCGTTCCATGTGTTTTCATCATAAAGGGCTAGCCTAGACTGGACATTTTCCAGTCCCCCTTTTCACCTCAAATCACACCCAAACCCTCCAAAAAACACCCTACTGACATTCATTCTGGTACTCATACACAGTAATTTATTAAAAATACATAACAAAGGTTCATAGACATTAATAATAAATGTTAAGGTCACTGACTTGACTGTCTCTGACTGAGGTAACAGTGCTCTGTACCACGGAAGTGGTTACCTCAGAAGCGGGCATGAGGCAGGAGACCACCAAAAAACAACGGAGGATGCCCTCAGCAACCAATGGGGGTACATATGGATGTGACATCATGTGACCAGTCACAGTGCACCACTTGCCTGACGTCATTATGCGCGACATTTGACTTTCAGTGGGCCGTCTGAGCTCCGATGCCCAGCAACTCACCGCGGTATATCCGTTTGTCACCGCGGTACATATTTTTGGTCATACTGTAAGTGACCGCATAAGTACAGATCCGTGTTAGTCTGTACAATACCTCGGTATATGAGGGCTGACTACTTCAGTTATGCTATATACTTACACTGAAATCTTTTTTTACTATATTTTCTTTAAAACTTCCACACTAATCCCTGTGTTGTGCTGTGGAAAGGCGCTGTCAGCCACAAGGCCAGGGGTGGTTCCTTGCCAGCAGTTGATGGATCTGTTTGGCCAGACAGTTTTTTTTTTTTTTTTTTTTTTTAATGTGTGTTTGACTCTGGGCTTAGGCTTCAGAGCCTGCTATCAAAGCCCAGCAGTCCTCCTACATACCATACACCTCTACATGTCACCACTTCGGTGCTAACACCCACCGTTCATACTGAATACATGCTAGGGCTGTCATACAGGACTGGTGTATTGGTATTAGCAGGAGTATTTTTACGACATGTCGGCGGGTCATCTGGTAGATCAGCAAAACCTGATTTAATGAAATTCAAATCCTTAAACTGTTCCCTGCCCCAGCGGGGATTTGAACCTGGGTCCGACATGACTGCAGGCCACCTCTCTACAGATTGAGCCACCGCCTCCCCCAGCAACAACGTCTCATTAAATGATCTTGAATTACCAAACTTTTATAGTCTAAGTAGTGGATCTGATAACATGTGTAACTTCAAAAATTATAGTGCCTTGAGTATACGATGTAGATACAGCTATATGATGTGTGATGTACCAGTTTAATCACTCACAAAATCTGTATTGTACTGATTGTGATTACAGTATTTACCTTTTTGTAATCCATAATTGGTAAGAGTTGTTTTGTTTGGGCAACCCACATACTATACGAGTACTACCCCAACCTGAAAAAACTCAATCTCATCTGTTTTAGCTTGATGTTAGTAAAGGTCATATGCTTAAAACTTGCTTTGTGAAGGAGATGGCAAGCCCCCATAATATTTGGCAGTAATTTCTGAAGCACATAACGAAGACTGATTGTGTTTGGCATGTATATCATTATTTACTCCTGCCTGTAATATTGGGCACAGGCCAAAAATATGAAGTTAGGGACTTGTCCTCCCCGTCACAGTTTTACTTTTAGCTTATGGCTATAAGTTGTGACATAAGCTCGGTTTCACAATATCCAGTCTTATGTTTATTATATCTAACCAAAAGGACTTGATGGTTGTAACATCAATTCAAGATGGAAAACATGAAGATGAGAAAGAGCTAATAATAAAAAGTACTCATTGATTAAAATACGCATCCCTAGAAACACAGGTTTTGCCATGTATCTTAAGCAAAACTCCAAGTTGTGTATAATCAGCTTTAGTGTTAATCTTTATAAAACCTTACTTATAAAAGCAGAAAATTGGACATTGTCAGTTTTTTTTGCCAGCTTGTCCTCCTTCCATATGAATTCTAAACATTGTGTGTATAAGGGCAGTTGACTCGGTTGAATGTAGAGTGCATTTCAATCTTGAATTCAACATTTTTGAACTTACTTTTTATGCTTCAGTATGAGGTTGGAGCAGTTTAAGTTGCCTTGCCGGTGAACAAGTGTAATGAGCAATAACATGTCATTCTGTTATCCCTTGTTCCTCATGTCTCTTATCCCATGCACCTGAAAATAGAAATAAGTACTATAATGTTATCTTCTGCACTTCATCTACTTTTGTCAAGATTTAAGCTTATGGATTATTAAGTACTGTACTGTATTTGTGTCTGTTGAGGTTAGTATCATGACATGAAGGCCGGTCAAGTAGTGATGGGTGTTGAAAGCTTTAATACAGTAAATAATTTGGATTCACATTAGCCATTTCAACATGCTGGGTAACCAAAATAGCTACTAGGTTAAGTGTTCAAAGACAAGTACTGTAGTAAGTAATATTAAAGTTGTAACTAACTGCATTATTTACACATAGTTATGTAAAAAGTAGCATTTATATGGTATAATGTATTTTAGTGCTGGACTTAAATATGAAAACCTTTCAGTAATCTGCACTGTGATTCCTAGACCAATATTATATAGTTTATTGAATAGTACTGTATGATAAATAACTGAAAATAGTGTTATAAAAAAGTGGTGGATCACAAACCTTCACAGTGGCAAGTGTCATAAGAATTTGTGCATCATGTCCTATTTGTGGTATGTCATGATTAGTGAATGCTTGCCTCACATTTACTGCTGTATATAGGTACACATTTATATCCTATAGTGGTCATTTGGATCATTTTGAATATACAGAACTGTCTACCTTCTTTGTCAGTTACATAAATTTATAGAAATTGATTTGTTTTACATATGAGGCATCTGGTTCCAGAGGGGCTTAACCCTCAAATCCACCATTTTGTGTTAGAAGCAGGAAAGTGTTTGTCAAGGCCAGCTACACCACGTGATGGAAAATTTCAAGGGAAATGCAGCCTTAATGTGGGGGACAATAGGGTTGGAAGTCAGGTGGTTTTAGGCGTACAAACCTTGGATGAGAAATGTTTTAAAGCTCCCAGACGGGTGTATCCAGCACCCCCGAGTCTGGGCCAGCCAGCCAATGAGCGCACCTCACACAGCCATCAATGCTGTCATCCCCAGGCTCACCCAATCATGTGCCTCTTACCGTAGCAGCTTGGCAGCCATCCCTTTAATACGCACACTGTAACGACAAACTTTTGTGTCCTCTCCACATTTTTGTTATTTTATGTGGATATCCACCTGAAAATGAGTTCTTCTGAGAGTGAGAGTGAGGACCAATGTCCAGTGCATACTAGGAAACATGCAAGAAAGCCTGACACTTGGGGAAAACACGTTGTTAAGAAGAAAACGAGACAGTGGTCAGGCATACATTAGTCTGACCTGGATGATGACTTCCTGGATTATTAACCCATCCCCACCCCTCACCCGATGAACTTATAAAAACAGTACTAGCGACGAGGGATTGATAAGTGTTCATATTATATTATTTTCAGTATTTAATCAACTGTTAACTTATTAAAGGGCACCTGTATGAACTTTAAATAAGGAAATTGGTAGAAATCATAATTTAAAAATTAATAAAAAAAAAAACTAAATTTTCACAGGTCTCTATCTTCTTATTAATAATGTGTTAGGTTGCATTATTTGGTACAATCATTAGTGGTTTATGAGGGCTAGTTAGGTAGGGGTGCTTATAACTGCTGTAAAAAAAAAACAAAAAAACAAAAATTGCACTGGAAAGTACTAGCCGAGTCGAGTCTATAGGTATCTATCTATTGGCGTCAAATACATTGCACTGGAAAGTACTAGCCGAGTCGAGTCTATAGGTATCTATCTATCTATCTATTGCCAGACGTCTCAGTCCCGCACAGGGTGGCCACAAACAAATCGCCTCCATGTTGCTCTGTCCCGCGCCATTTCACTACCCCACTCCCAACTCACACCCCCCTCTCTCATGTACCTCTCCACTCCATCCCTCCATGTCATCTTCGGCCACCCCCTTCCTCCCCCCCCTCCACCTCGCTCACATACACTCTCCTCGTCAGTCTTTCACTCTCCACATGCCCAAACTACCTTAACGTGTTTCTCCTAACGCTTCCTATCACGTCCACATCCACACCACAGCGCTCCTTCATAATAACATAATAATTGTAACAAAATCATGATGAAAACCGTCCATCTACTTTAAACTGCAGTAGTGAAAAACCATGGTTTTTAGGTTACACCCTTCTGGAACCGGACGCCTCATATGGTAAAGCAGTTTCAAGAGCCATTTTGATATACAGTATAATTTTCAGTATTACGAAAAGATATGTCCAAATAAGTCAACTCTTGTTTCAGTATCTTGACATCTTCCTTCCATAAAAATGAGCCATTTATTAATTTTGCCTAGGCACTTTTATGTACAGCACTGTATTGGACAAAAATAAAGGTAGTGGACTACACTGCATGATTTTAGTAGCCTTGCCAAATATCCATCCATTACCCAATTCTCACATCAGGAGCATAGGGGCCAGAGGCTAGGCTGGGTCCAGACATTCAAAGTGAGTAACCAGTTGCAACCCCTGAGAGGCATTATGTAAGTAATAAAAACCAGGCCTAATTCATTTCATGTCATTTATAATGGCTCCAACATGCTTGCATGCACTGGCCTTGGTCACCTAATAGTGGCTTTCCATGTTGCTCGATCTCTGGCAGTCTCCCTGCTCAGTCCCTTACCTCTGAGGTCATACTCTATGACCTCGTCCTAGGTTTTTTTTGGGTCACCTCTGTCAGCCGTACTCTTAGTGTTCACGCTTCTCACTTTCTGCATCCAATTGTCATCCCCCATCCTCTCCACATGCCCAAACCATCTCAGTCTATCACAACACCAGTACACTCCAGTCTCATCCCTCTTCTTAACTCTTCCATCATAAGTCTATATCCCCCAGGCCTCACATTCAAGGATGCACTGCATATCCATCTGCTTGAGCCTGCAATTATCCTCTTCCCTTACTGTCCAGGTTTCACTACCATACAGTATTACACTCCTAACACATGCTGCATACAAAGATCCCTTGGCATGGAGGGAGAGCCCTCTCAGTGTCAGGAGAGGCAACAACTCCCTGAACATCTTTCATTGAATCCTCACTCTAGCCACATAACTACAGTGCACTCACTAGTTTTGCAAAATATACTTTCACGAATAGCAGTATTGTGATGCAGAGGAAAGTTCCTTAGCAAGGAGTCTCACGATTTTACTGAGAGTTTCATGAGCCATGGCGGTGAGTGATCGCATGCATACCCATCTCCTCAGTCACTTGTTCATGACACTGGTGAGCTTGAAGAGCTCGCACTGGATTTTGAGGGCTTTGATGTTAAGGCATCAGCAAGTGGTGGTGTGGGGGACTCAACAGTGGTGGTGAGGAACAGTGATGGGGCAAGTGGTAACAAACAACCACTCCCAGCCTCAGAACTCACCTTCAAGCCTCATCAAGCAGTTCAGCCTATGTGTCAATATTAGTAAAGTCTTTAGTATAACAGTTCAGTAATATATGTCTGATTAACTGTATGTAGTTTACAGTAGGGATATTGTGTCATTAATGGGTAGCTAAGGGGCATTGAGGTGGCTGACCTCGAAACCAATTACCACTTAAAACATGTAAAGTACACATACAAGTTTCTTGAGTTTTAGTTTCGTGATGCGATTGCGGTACCAATTAGGCATGAAACTACCAAGTGCACTGTAGATCCAACCCGACCTCCAGCACATAACATGTCTCTCAAGTTACATAACTCTTCCATATGCTCAAGAAACTCACCAAGATCAATCCTGTCATGCCTGACAATCTCCACATGCTCTCCCCAAGCCACTGCACACGTGAAATCAGCATTAACTCGCAGTTTACCTGTAATACCACTCCAGCTCTTATGCACCCACTTATCAATAACACTGCATAAGATGGAATGACTTCCCACTCCCTTTTGGCAGACCTATTTCTACTAATGAAACCTAATTCTGCTCCCTATGAAAAATTCTTTGACTATCTAGCTTCTAAGATGGAACACATTCTATTCATTTCTCCTTTCTCTGAAATCTCCATTCAATGTTCACCACCACCTTTGGCTCTCCTCTCTTTTCATTGATCCACCTGGTGAACAAGCCTACATCTTTTCTATCCTTAATGACCCAGAGCAGCTTGTACAGCACCGTACCCATATCCCTGACCTTCCTTGGAGAGAGTTCCAACATAGGCCTACTTGACCTCTTCCTTAAAACTGATCCTCCTGCATATGCTGTTAATCTTTTCTCTCCGTTGGGCTCCTGGGATCACAACCTTATCACCTTAATCTGTCCTGTCGCTCCAGTATGGCCTGTGGATCCTCCAAGGAAACATCGGTTGTTGCACTGTGGAGCCACTGGTTGGGAGGCCTTCAGGCTTCCATGGCCAAGAGCCATATGAGTGTGCCTTGCGCATTATGGAGGTTATTCTCTTGGGCACGGAAGCATACATTCCTTTCTCATATCCTCAGAATAATGCAAAAAATACCTTGGTTTAATCACGCTTGTTCTAATGCTGTCCACAAGGAGAAAGCCTACAATAGGTACAGAGCCAACTCACTCTTGAATCTCATTTCTTTAATGTTTCCACCCAGAATTGTGCCAAATCTGTTCCTCGCTCTGCTAAAAATAATTTCATCCGTACTAAATACTCTGAACTCAAATTCTTCCCGCTCCTTGTGGCACTTAGCCAAAAACCTTCCTAACAACTTTACCTCATCATCCTTCCCTCTTTTCCGTCCTGATGGCTCTATAGCTATTTCTTCTACTGATAAAGCAGAACTCTTTGCTCAGACTTTCTCCTGCTATTCCACTTTAGTCGATTCCGGCGCTATCCCTCCATCATTTACCCCCCTCTGACTTCCTCATGGCTGACATTAAAATTTCTTCAATTTATGTATTCTCTGCCATCAATGACTTCAGTACTAAGAAGGCATATGGGCCTGATGGGTTCCTTCCTCTTGTTCTCAAGAACTGTTTCTGTGCTTACATCCTGCCTAGGTAGCCTAAACTCTTTCGCCTTCGTCTGTCAACTTGTACCTTTCCTTATTGCTAGAAGTTTGCTCTAATTCAGCCTGTCCCATAGAAGGGTGACCATTCCCAACCCTCTAATGCCCAATTGCATTAATATCCTGTATTTCAAAAGTCTGAGTCTATTCTTAGCAAAAAATTTTTAAAGCATTTTTCTTATCACTACCTTCTTTCTGATCATCAGTATGGGTTCTGCCAGGGACACTCCAAACAGGTCTTTGAATTAGGGTGTTAATTTTTTTATCTTGTTTTTAGGGAAGTCTTGTGGGCTCCTGGCTTTAGGTTCCTTTCTTGCAATAAAAAAAGAAAAAAAAAATCACATTTGCACATTAGTATGATGTTATGAACCATAACCCAATTTTAGGCCATAGAGTTATGCCATTTGATCCTTAAAGACTTGCAAAGGTTCAGTTAAGCAAAGAATTGCTACACTTTATTCTATTTGTGAAATATAACCATAATTTTATGTGAGTATAATAGGATCTCTGGGAGCATTTTATAAAACATACTTAAAGTAACTAATATTCTCTGGTATAAGAGGATGCACCGAAGAGGATGCACCACCCTATGGCATTGTGATTTTACGGATAGCCAGATTTTGATTTTACCAATTTTTTTTATTTTTTCATTATCTAGGAGACTAAGATTAAACCGTAAGGGAAGGGAATAAATCCCAAGCTAAACCTTGATAGATCATAGTCCTGATAGCGTGACGGGAGAGCGCTACCCCTCCTGTAAGGCAACTACCTGGGCAGGGTGTGGAGTGTCGACCTTGCAATGTCAAGCGCTTTATCACTGAGCCACCTTGCCTTCAAGATTAAACCAGAATTATACTTGTTTCAGAGTCGTACTTTTAAAATGAAAGAACATACATTTCATGACATATGATCCGTGAAATATATATCAAGCAATCCGTTATACCACAATGCTGTGTACACTTCAATTTTCATTGTTTTAGGAGTAACTTCAGCTCTAGTTGCTTTTTAACCGACTAATTGCTCAAGATCAGACAGGTTTAAGAAATAAAGTATTTTTTCACAGTAATTCACATTACTGGCATTTCAAACTAAAAATACTACAGTTGGGAATCTGCTCTATTCATAAAAGAGACATTTTGATACATAACAACCCTGTACTGATATTTAACATCTGAAGCCAGGTCTTACCACATGTATAGTACACGTCACAGGCAGGGTTGCCAAGGTCGCGGTTTTCCTGCCAAATTGGGCTAATTTTGTAGCACTTTCGCAGGCAAATTTTATCAGTCATGGGTTGCGTTTTTTTTGGGCTGGTTTGAAAACTGTTGTGGTTTTCTGGGCTAGTGTGGAGTTAAACCACATCATGACAAAATACTGAGAGAGAGAGAGAGGGTTGTTTAAGCATACGACAGAGAGAGAGACCCTCTTAATTCTCCCATAGGGACCAGTGGGTGCAGCCCGGAAATTCCTATGGTAAATTAAGAAACAGATTGCACCACGGAACAGTTGAAAATACTCTTCATTTTAAAGCATATATGCAGACATAAAATGTGTTGTAATGATTTCACATCAAATGAAACGATGCTAGCAAATTTCACATATGACGTAATGTACACAGCGAAGAAACACAGTGATAATGATCATATAGATTTTTTAATAACAGAAGTGTGATGGAAAGTTGGCTCGGAGGGAGACCTGCATGTTGTATTACCTAGTAAGATAAGTATATTTCCACAGAATCATTGTTGTTTTATGGGCAATATTGTATTTATGGCAATTAAGGGAAATTGATGTGAATCAATTGATCATTTCAAGCCTTAATAGGGACCTATATATGAATTATTAATATAAAACACTAATTTCACATAACAGGATTTTTAAAATAATTTTTGGTGTTGAGGTACTTTTGGGCTGGTTTTCAGTTGGGTTTCCGCGGGTAGAGCTGGGTGCGACTTGGCAACCCTGGTCACAGGGTCTGTGGTATGCTTTCCCACCATTAGAATAAAGATAAATGTGAAGCTGTTTATGTGAATTGTCATTGATGGTAATAAGAGACTCATGAAGTAGGGTTAGTAAATTGTTCAGATGGGATTCCAGATTTCTTCCCCTTTGTATACTGTAATAAGATTTTATATAGTATTAGCAGGGCAGTCCAGCATTGTGTCATTTTGTAAGGTTTACACTCCCCCTTCTGTCTTTCCTTCATTCTTTCCTCGTCCTTCTGCCTGTGGGTGCCTCTACACTGAGTGACAAGCCAAATGGTTTCCTGTACACCAGGAAACCATTTACTATGCTGGGTGGTAACCATATAACCAAATTTTGGCGCCTGATGGTTTAGTGGGTAATTACGGAGCTCCAATTGGATTGAGCTGGAGAAGGTTTATATCCATGGGGTGGTTGGGGTTTATTGCTCATGTAATGCCACTCAGGGATGAGTGAAGCTGGTCACTCTTATCTTAAATGTCAGGACCAACTTGCCTAGCCCCGGGCTCCTATGGTCCTCTGTGGGGCAACATAAGATTGGATAATGGATGGATTCATTAATTTTATAGAATTTATAGATAACAGTATTTGAAAGGTCCTAACAACCAGGTTAGTGCTATCATCAGAAGTGGAATAGGAAGTACCCATATGCTTGATCACATAGTTGTCAACTTAGACTACTGACAACAGGAGTCTGTGCATTTCAGGAATTACTGATTTTGCGTTCTTTTAGGTCAAATACGGCCTACGTAAAAGGATTGACTTTAATGATATATTAGGTCCCATCATTGAAGTCCCCAGTTTGTCAGAGATATTATTGCAGAAGAGGAAAGGTTTGTAACTTGAAAAAACAGTGCATGTACAGCTGGCCACACTCCCGCGAGGCCCACTCAGCACTGCCAACACTGGGCGAGATGGATTCACTGGTGGGAGGGAGAAATAAGGAGGGAGGTTTGAGGGGGGAATGGGGGGTTTGAGGAGGCTAGGAAGGTTACCTGACTACTACACAAGAGGTGAGAGATGACCTGAGGAGGGGAGCGACGAGTGGAATCTTTAATGAAAGTACAAAAATTTACCCAGTTACCAATCATTTGTATTTTGACATTCATGTCAATTGATATTAACATCAATAATGATTAGATCAACTTATTAGTTGTAACACAAAAATGTAACACAAAGACAACCCAGGTAACATTACTGCTTTACTCGTATTGTATGCTCTTTTTATCATCAATCACTAGATGCTGTGAAATACTAACACATT